>VWYI01021031.1:20174-34543 GCA_013399455.1 Anthoscopus minutus | reverse complement strand
CAGATGTGCTCAACCTAACGGGTTACTGAATGCCACCCTTTTCCCCACAGAAAAGCACATGAAACAGCTTTTATCTGAAATTAGGGAATCAGACTGAAGGGTTTTTTCCATCAATCTTTAAGTGACACTTTGGAGTCATTTGGATATCTGGGTTCTTTTCTGCTTCACAGAAACAAAAACTATTCAAAATGATTTCTTCCTACAGAGTTGGGGATTTTTTTTCCTTAAGTATTTAAAGCTTAAAAATTCATTTTGATGAGGCTACAAGATAGATAAAATTTAGCATTGCATACCTCAGTTCTTTATTAGATTCAGCTCTATTATTTCCCTTGCATTATATAAGCCCTGGATATCCTTGGGCTTTGTGTAGTAGGAGTCATCTACTTACTAAGATACGCTGTTCGAAGTTCAGTAGAAAAATGTGGGCTAAAGTGAAGGGAACAGCTTTGATTTCAAAGAAAGAAGTTGCCTTAGTGTCTGAATGTGGCCTTTTTGGAGCTATTCAACAAGCCCCTTTTCTGGCAAGAATTGTCCTATATCTCTAAGAGTGTTATAAGGAGAATGTCTTTCTCATTTTTCCCAAAATGCAAAATGATGGTTCATCCAGCAATCTGTTACTTCCTGTGCAGAAATCTAACAAGTGGGATTTCAGAATTATTCCTAAAACCAGAGTCCCTCATTTGCTGTTTTTTCAGTTGGTTAATCTATAACTAAATTTTATTTGAAAAAAATTTCTGGGTAGTTTGACAGCCTTCCCAGTGGGATTAGAATCTTCAAAACTCCTGACTTTGTCCACCACAGAACTTTCAAACCCTGGGATGGACACTGGGAGCTGTATCTGTATTTTTGAAAATGAAAGGCCAGGAGGAATTCTTTGACAAGTATTGCAGATTGCCTGACATCCCCACTGCTGCTCCTTCTCAAACAGACTGGTGTGCCTGAAATACACAGCACTAATATATGGATGTGTCTCAGTTCAAAGTATTCAAAATAATGTTAAATCTTTGTTGTGGCTCTCTACAATAGTATTCTGATATTTTTTTTTTCAAGTGTTTGAAATGAGATCATGTGTCATTTCTCTAGGGGTAGAATCTGCTGGCATGGTCCTATTGTCTGAGTCTCTTCATATACCTTTCCTTATGGTTATGGTCACATTTTACTCTAATGTAAACCAGAATAAACAAAGAATAATGTCAGCTAAGACTACTTACTGTTTAAATTTAGCACTGGGTACTTAAAAAAATCATCTGACTTTTTATGATTTTGATGGTCCTGGTGGGATTTTTCTCCACATACATTTTTTAGTAAATTCATCTACAGTTACAGTGAAAATGATAGTTGTCTTTGGAGAGTGATTAATCTCAACCTGTGATGGGTGTCTAGAAGAAGTTGGATGAATTATCCTTTACTTGTGTGTAGAAGTAACTCTTCACAGAATAATGAAGAGATTGGTGGCTTTCAATTTTTGATCTGGGAAAGGCAAATAAAAACCCCAAAACTATTACCAGCAGAAATACTGACAGAAGGATTCATACTACTTTTGGAAAATCTGTGAGATCCACAAGATGACAGAAGTTTAAAATATTAAATGGAGTCTGGATGACACGCTTAAGACCAAGAGCTTGCATTTGAATTTGGGAATATAGTGGGAAATACTGATTTATATCCAATTGCTATATCTTGTTCTCTACGAAAAATTAAGGATGGACTTTTAGGAAAAGTAAAATATTGAGAACCCATTGTAAGCTTTTTGCTGGAAATAAATGGGATATTGGGGAGATCTTCACTTGTTATACTAGTAAATGGTCTATAAGTCACTTAGTTATTACTGGGACTTATGCCAGTACAATATATCATTCTTTTTAATTAAAATACTTGTTCTACCCAAAAGCACTAAAACCCATCAAAATTTTTTAAAAAATCTTGTCTTTGTTAATGTAAAATGTTACTTTTCTGAGTCGGGTACATGATTTTGCCCATGGTATCACCTCCAGAAGAAAAAACAACGTTGCATAACGGATTACTGTATACACGTGAATTTATTTATATGAATATATGATTTTTTTCAAAATGTATTCAGGAGAAGTACGCAGTCGTATTTAAGCACAGACTCTTCCATTTTTATGACTGAGTTATGCAATGCTTGTTTCCATAAGCTCACTCCTTAAACAAATAATTTATAAAGCATTGTGTCTCAGGAACTGTGTTCTGATTAGTTTGTTTGGACACAACAGTTTTTATAACTGTCACTGCACATTGAGTTTCTTGTATCTGCTTTGGACAGCAAACTGCCAACTACCTGCAAACGCTAGCAACTTCATACAATTTGTTTTGGCAAAAGGTCACCATGCAGAAAATTTTCTGTAAGATGTGGCAAGTCAGATTTCATATACACTATCCTCACTGGAACTGAGGCTCGAGATTGTTGTTTCTATAATATTCATCAAAGCCAGAGCAGCAGAGAGAGAAATGTTAGTCAGGCTGCTCTACTCTTTCACTACTAAAGTTTACTGCACTGTGTAATTTTTGTTCATGTTAAAGTCCTTTGTGGTTCTTACAGTTAAATTAGGTCTGATCATAGGAAGAAACTGTTAATTTAGGTTTTAATCTCTGTTGCACTCAGAACAATTCCACCAGCCAAAGTAAATTTATTTACTTTTATGCAAATGAGTTCAGATTTTTACCATTTGCTTTTATTTTTGGAAGGAAAATTTAGCAGTTCACACTGACACTCCATCACCCTTCTGTTATCTGTACATCACTGCAGAAGTGTTGTTTTTCTGTTCTTTGTTGTTATGGCAGCGTGCTTTTCAAGATATCATTTTAATCTGTCTCCTACAGATTCTACTGTTTTTTCCTATAAAAAGCCTTATAGGTAGATATATGTCCAGTTTGAGGCATATCATATTAAATAGGTAAACACCTTGAACTGCATGTGAAGGCATCCAGATGCTGATACTGACATTTTCTAATTTTCTTGAGTTTCTTTTAAGTTTTGTTCCCCAATACCTTTACCAGCAATTTTTGAGTCAGAGCTCTAGATGGGCCAAAGTCCTCCATCCACTCAAAACCAAAAAATGCAACTGGCAGTCTAACCCCCAATATAGAACTCTTACCTACTGACATAAATGTAGATCTAAGGTAGATTTCATATCTTTTAGTGAATGCTTTTCTGTGCACAGAGAAAAAGATACTCAACCATATGTGAGTCCAAAATACACCATAATCCATGGAACAGGACTTCCTTGCCAATATATAAAATGATGTTAGCTGAGAATAAAGTTATGAACAATTTATACCCAAGAGTAGCAAGATCCTGGGATTGGTTAGTTCACAGAAAAATCAAAGAATCCTCCATATGCACATATTTTAAGGACGTGCATTGATTAGATCATTACTCTGACACTGACACTGCAGACATTCATAATCTTGAGTTACCTAATGCATAAATGGCATGCTGCCATTAATGACAACATTCACAAACATGTTTTGTTTGGGTTTCTTTATGTACATCTCTCTATTTTAGTTACTGAATGATTTACAAACACCAAAGAAAAGCAGAGGACTGGAAGGCAGAGAACATTCCCACCCACAGCAGTCTCAGACATCCTGGTTAGGGCTTTCTGGGAAAAGAGGGTGATACATCATTGAACTGAGCTTGTTAAGTGTTGATCAAGTTATGCTTTTGTTTTTGTGTAACAGGCTCATACTCCTACACCCATTCACAAATGCCTGTTCCCAGTCCCCATCAGAATTTCTTTCCCCTCAAACAAAGCTGGCAGACTCAGCATTTCATTCAACTGTGGAATCAAAACTCTTGAAGGAGTCATGGGATAGGGAAAAGAATTAGGTGGAGAGGAAGAAGGAGAACTCCTGAGGTGTTTTGGCTGATGATAAAATAAATGTTTCTGTAAGGAGCAGATCCACCTCAGGACATTTTGTCACTCCTCCAGCTTCCTGTTCTTTTCCTCGTCCAGTCAGGCTTCAGTTTACTACTTAGGCCAACACATTAATTGTTTGTGTGACATTCCCTCACTAAGAAAAAAATCCTTTTGGGAGAAGGTGAGAAGAATGTACTTTTCTTGATTTCTTTGAAACTGATTGCCTATTGTGCTTATGAGGCAACTGGTATTATTTTGAACCTACTCAAACTGAAGCAGTGAGTGATTTCAGACCGTTGCCTCCCTGGTGAATCCTGCAGCTACTCGATTTTAAGGTGAAATTGTACCTGCTACCAGTTCTATCTAGAAAGCAAAGTGGGTTGGACTTAACTCCTTGAAAGAAAAGACAGTGACACTGCCTTTCTGAAGTAAGTTCTGTCTCTGGATTTCCAGTGAACACAAATGAGATTCCTGGTAAACATAAATACTTTTCTGGAGGTCTTTATGATGCACCTATTCTGCCATAGTCATGTTGATAACCATGATTTTGAGTTGGAATTCAAGGACCTGACTATTAAATTACTTTCTCATGGATGGTCACTGTACTAGAAAAGCAAGAATGAGTTAGAAGTAATTGTCCTCCTTGTCTGTTCCTCTAGTCACTGTATTCCAGAGTGAAATATCAAAGGAAACCTTAGAAGTAAAATCCCAGTATTGCTCATAGTTATGGCTGTGCTGTAAGAGCAACAGAGACAGAACAAACACAAGCTTTCATGGAAGTCGAGGGTGAAGGCTGTAATCCAGACTCGTTGCATCATTTTTTTTTTCTTCCATTTTTTATTACTTTATGTTTCCATGGCCTTCAGAGGAGCATGTTTTATTGGTTAAGTCAGAAGGAGTCAGAACAGGGCATTCAACTTTCTTGTGGACATGCTCTTTAGGGAAGCCACTTACTGTTTTCCACACGCCACTAATAGGATGGGTTACTAGTACTTCATTATAGCAACAGACAGAATTAAGCTAAGCTGTGAAGTATGTTGATAGTCTTAACTAAAAGGTGCTGCACAAAATGCAAATTATTTTTGTTTCTCTGCTCTTCATCATGACACTTTTTGGCTCCAATTTTACCCCAAAATGCTCTTCCGTCTTCCCTCACAATTGTGTTATATTGTTCTTGTTCCCTCCAATCACCTCATCTTTTCTTTCACATCAAGAAACCTTTCTAAGTAACAGTTCTGGCATTTGGACATAAGGAGCATGCCCTACTCAGAAATACAATATTATTTCACTATAAAATGTGGTCATCTTCAGTTCAGCTCTGGATGTCATTTGCAACAGTTCAATAGAATATTCAGCAGAATAGCTGATGATGGGTCCAATCCCTTTCACATATGTCAGACTTACCCCCATTGCCTCCAACAGCATTCAGCTGGTTCTAAGTGAGTAGTAACAGAATAAATATAGCTGAGATGTTTTATGCATCCATAGCACGTGCCACATCAGTGGACTGCACATTTTTTACATTACCAGCCAAAAAAAGCCTAGATAAAGCACATGAGCAGCCAAGATACAGGGAAAGTATTAATTTATCAAAATTGGGCAAAGAGAATTTGCCAATTTCAGGGCATACTGTGAGATCCTACTATGGGCGAATAATTTCCGTTTTTACAAATATAAGTGCTGTTAATACAATGTATTTTCTGTAACTTCGTTCCATGGGGAATAGCTTAAAAGCATGGAGGAGCAAGAAAAATCCTGGTGTTGCTTCATATTTTTCCTGATATACAGATATTAACTTAAGCAGGAATAGTGAGCCAGATAAGGGGATTCTTGCTAGGTTTGTATCAAATTATTTCCAACAGCATTTTCTATTTACATAACACTACTGAAATATTTTTAGATGCTCTGTCCAACTAAATTTGTCACAGTTATTGCAGTAAAATCACTTTTTCTTTCTTTCCAAATAAATTTCCTAAAATTTCCTGGAAAAGGTTTTCTAATTCCTAGAGATAGAAATAAAGAGTTCTAAAGCTATTAATTATTAAAAAGGAAAGAGAGACAACCTAAGAAATTTAACTAATTTCCTTAATTAAAGAATTCAAAGCTACCTTTTTTTTTTTAATGAAAGACTTCTCCTTGAAACAGTGATAATCAATGTGGGCTTGGGCTAGAGAGGTCACACTTATATGCCATATGGTATTTTTTTAAGACATTACTGCCGTGACCGATAAGAGAAATTCATTGCATGTACTACACTTAGAATTTTTAAAAAATCAGACAAATTTCTATACCTGAGATAAATTGCTTAGATGCCATCATTGAATGAAAAGAATTATTATATGGTAATGGACAAAACACTGATATGATAGCACAACACAAAGAGATACCTGAACAAGGATGTTTCATCCTATTGAAAAAGTGGATTAAATATACAAGTTAGGAACAAATTTGAATACTACTCCTCTGTATCTCCCAGACTGGATGATGTGCATGACTCCAAAAGGGAAAGCAAACATTGAATGAATCCATTTTTGTGCTTACATCACAACGCATAAGGCAGGAAGCATACAGACCTGTCAAGGATGGTCACACAAATGGAATTTAGAGCTGTTGTGCCTGCACAACAATCTCCACTTATAAGGGGGATAAACAGTTATTTTAACAAAGACAAACAAATCTTCTAAGCTGTGAGTGGTTTTAATGTCAGACAAACAGTGACTAACAGGGTGCTTCCCCCAGCTTCTCTTGTGTACCACAGAGCAATGACAGGCATCAGTGTTCTTCCCAGGAGCAAGGAATGAGGAAGAAAAAGTGGGCCTGAGTCAAAGGAAAGCTGAGCCACCAAAGCCATGAGGCAAGCAGTGTGTCTGCTGGTAAATAGAAATGCAAGCCTTGCATGATTATTAGTGCATGGAGCACGGGGAGAGACAGCTTCTGTAGCATGACTGAAAGATTGTCGGACTCCCTTCCTCCAAATGGGGCTCTGCAGAGTTCTTCCACTTGATTTTGTGCAGTGTTCACTTCTGTACTATGTGTATTTTCCTATAAGACATAAGAAAACTCTTGAAGCCATGCAAAAGTGCAAAAATATAATGTGTATTAAGAGAAAATGTGAACCATTATGGTATTACACCAGCACTCCACTAATAAGAAAAATTGCTGGCAGCACAGCTTAACTAAAGTGGTTGTATAAGGCCAGGGATGGGGGAAGAGCAAAAGTTCAAGATCTACGAGTTCAAGAAATAGAAAGAAGAAATGTCTGTTTGTGGAGGAAAAAATACAGAGGGGAAAAGAGCAGAAGGCAGATGTGTTAGCCTGGATGCATGACCTTATGTCGTTGTTAACTAGTCCTAGGTGGTTGGAGTTCTGAAAGTATGTAAATAGAAGCATTCTTCAAGTGCTGTGGACAAATAAGCAGGATCATTACTATAGAAAATGATACTGTTAAAGCTTACTCTATTTTTATTAAATAAAAAGTTGCACTGATATAACATTAAGAATGAGATTTTAACTGAAATATTTAAACCAAAGCTTTCTTCAGAAACCCTCAAACTATCCTCATGAGTATATGCATAAAAACAGACTCTTTCATTATGTACAGAACTTTTTGCATCACTCACTGAATAATAATTATTTTCTACTGTAGCTTCACCCCAGCCTACCTGGAGTTTCACAAGGTAGCAGCAGAAAGTTGCTTTCTGAATAGGCAGCTCCTCAAACAGGCAGTGATCTACCAGATGCTAAGAGGATACACAGAAACATGAGGGAGGGCTTAAGTCAGTATATAGGAGAGAAACCAGATGTGTGAGAAACATTATACAGGCACTGTCAAAAATGAGGAAAGAAATAACCTGAAGAAGCAGATGGGTGGACATAGTGACAATAATATCAAACAACAAAATAGACAATAAAATGCCAGGTGGGGGGGGAGAAGGAAGGAAAAATTCCCTATACTGGGAAAGAAAAGCAGGTAAATATGAAAATTTTTGAAAAGAAAATGGGGATTAATGGGTTTTTCTAAAATGTGTGTCTGCAAAGATGCATAGTAAGGATAGCATCAGTAGTAATAATTGTTATATTGTCTGAATTTATCAGGGTCTCACACAGGTTAATGACTGTAGTGTACAACTGTGATAAGAATTATAGATGGCCTCAAAATGAAAGGTACACATACCCAGATCTTTTTAGGTGCTCCTTAGACATTTTTGAAATACAAATCATACAAATACATTGGTACAATCTAAAATGATCTACAGCATTTTTAAATAGGCATAAAAGCATCCATTCACAAAGCTGTACTGATTTTATTGATATTATACAAACATTAATGGTATCTTTAACATTAGTTCACATTATGCAAAACCCTTGTATAGATAACCATAGTTAAGCTGATTTGCTGCTGTTGCTAGTTAGAAATATCTGCATTCAGTTGTCAGTGGACTCAAAGTTTCCACTTCAAACACCAAACTTTTGAATAGATTTTTGATTGATTTAGGTATTTTCCCTCAAAAATCTCAACACTGAGAGGAAGAAAATGGACACCAGCCTAGAACAGCTTCATTGATACAATGGATTTGATCTCTGCCTGATAAATGTTACTCAGACAAAGCGAGTGCTTCAATAGCTTTTTCTACAGTTCTTTGCATTTAATTTACATTAATTAAAATAATTTACTAAGTACAGAGTATATTAGAATCCAATCTACTATATCTTTGGAAGGCATAATATCTTTGGGTAGTATTAGAAAAGTGATCTGCCTAAAGGCAATTCACTTGTTTACAGCAGGCTGGGAGATGTGGAAAATGTCAAAATAGACAACAATATGGAGGAAAAAGGAGGAGTAAGACTAAACAAATATTAAAAGGCTCTGATAATAATGTTCAACACACTGACTTCTGAGTTACATTATTGTAAAAGAAAGAAGAAATCAGGAAAAAGTTAGGATAAATTGACTAATAAGAGCAAGACGTCACTGAAAGACAAAATAAGGCCTCAAAAAGACAGTGAAAGTAATTTATTGACAGCCTAGGTAAGCATTGCTAAAAATTTTAATGAATTCTGAGCCTCAGTGTTCACAAAGGAGGATTGGGAACAGATGCCAGAAACAGACATAAATTTAACAGCAGAGGTGGAAAGCATACTGAAGAAACTCAAGATCGTGCCAGAAGAGGTGACCTAGAAATTAGAACATTTAAAGACTGACAAAACTAAAAGACCAGAAGGTACACATTTGATGAAGCGTCCCAAAAGAGATAGGCAAACCTTTAGCAAGTTTATTTATAATCCCTTTGGAATTGAAAAGGGCAAAGAGGCACATATTTAAGAAGTGATCTAGCTAAAATCTAGAAAGCTTGACTTCTAAGATAAAAGGTGAACCAAATGTTTTAAAAGGTAAAGACATCAATTAATTATATGGATTTTTGAAATCTGTACAAGGCAAGGTGCGTGAATTTCAGAATTACTCAGAAGTGCATTTCTATCTTAAAACTGTAAGAATTGTTGTTTATCTACTAATATTTTTAATTTCTGTGTTTTTTACTTTTGGTACTCTTTCTGTGTTAATGAACTCAATAAAATGATGGGTGATCACTAGTAATGTATGTGAGTATTGGAGATTTTGCCATACAATTCTAGCAATAAGACCTTGAAAACATTGGGTCATATACTCTGAGAGAAAAAGGAAAAAGGAAAAAAGGAACAAGACTAAATTTTAAGCCATACAGTTTCCATTCTGAAGAAGTACCACCATTTGTTTGTGACTTTAGGTCTCTGCCAGGACTGAGTCCCCACAATTTCAAAAAGAAGTTGACTCAAAGAAAGGCCACAAAGGATGATCAAAAGGCTGGAAAGCCTGTCCTATGAGGAAACACTGAAGGCATTCGGTCTTTTCTTCATGGTGAAGAGAAGACTCAGGGTGACCTTTTCACAGTGTTCTAACACTTAAAGGGCAGGTGCAAAGAAGGTGGAGACTTGCCCTGCATAAAAAATCTCATGGGGAAGATGAGAGGCAACAGGTTCGTGTTTCATTAGGAAAGGTTTGATCTTGATACAAGAAAGAAACTTTTTATGGTAAGAAGAATCAGTCACTGGAAGTGAAGTCCTCACTCCTGGAAGTGCAATTAGACAGGATGCAAAGTAATCTCATCTAGGTTCCCTTTCTCATGAAACGTTAAACAAGAAGCTGTTTCAAGTTTCTTTCAAACTTGGTCTGTTCTATCATTTGATTCACTTGTGAATTGGTTCATTAGCAAGGCTGGTAGGAGCTGTTGGCTCCCTTGAAGGTAGGCAGACCCTGCAGAGAGACCTTGACAAACCAGAGGATTGGACATTCACCAACTACATGAAGTTCAACAAGGGCAAGTGCTGGATGCTGCACCTGGTATGGTGCAACCCTGGATGTGTGGACAGACTTGGGAATGAGACATGAGACGCTGGAGAGAAGCACTGCAGAAAGGGACCTGAGAGCAGTGGTTGATAACAAGTTGACCATGAGCCAGCAGTGTCTGGCAGCCAGGAGGGCCAACCCTGCTCTGGGGGTCATCAGGCACAGCATGGCCAGTCTGACAAGGGAGGGGATTGTCCCAGTCTGCTCTGCACTATTCACCTTGAATATTGTGTGCAGGTCTCATCACCACAATGCAAGACATTATGTTATTAAAAAGTGTCTAAAGGAGGATCACAAGGATGGTGAAGGGCCTTGAGGAGCAGCTGAGGTTACTTGGTCTGTTCAGCCTAGAGGAGACTGAGGTGAGACCTCATTTCACTCTATAACTTCCTCATGATGGGAAGAGGATGGGCAGGCACTGATCTCCTCTCTCTGGATACCAGTGAGAGGACCTGAGGGAATGGCCTGAAGCTGTGTCAGGGGAGGTTTAAGTTGGATTGTAGAAAGAAGTTCTTCACTCAGAGGGTGGTTGAGGAAGAGGCTCCCCAGGGCAGTGGTCACAGCACCAGCTTGACAGAGTTCAAGAAGTCTTTGGACATTGCTCTCAGGCACATGGTGTGGCTCTTGAGTGTGTGGTCCTGTGTAGGGCCAGGAGTTGGACTCAATGATCCTTTGTGGGTCCCTTCCAGCTCAGCTTATTCTATGTGTCTGTGATTCTGTGATTTGCCATGGCCTTTGGTGAGTTATGGAAGTGTATATTCATTTGAAGATACTGAGAAAATGCACACTAATGCACACGGCCATATATTTTTATTCATATCTTTTTTGTTGGAGATGCTTTTGATATTCCAGGGTGTTATCTGTGTCTCTGCTTCTGGCCATGTGTTTTTTTAAGTCTGAATATGAATCCAGAATATCTTAGCCCTGCACTGCACACCTACAGGATGCTTGAAATGGCTGCAATTTCCAGCCCACAACTTCTGTTGCTTGGCAGATTCTTTTAAAAAACATAAATCTGGCCCTACACATAATTTTTAACCCTCTGAAAATACCAACTCGTTGAAGTTTCCACTCATTTCTGATTTTATCAAAGGATAATCCTCTAATCCAGAAGTCTTATGAACTTAATTAAATTCAACAAAAAGAAACTATAACAACTACAGAATCGAGATACTTTGCTTAGTTTGCAAAAAAGGTTTTAAAGAAATTCAAATGGATTAACATTGAAAAGGGCTATAGAAAAATTATCTCTAGAGTTCATTGCAAAGTTTTTTTTCAGAGAACTCAAGAGAAGTTTGCTGCAGGCCTGGTGATCTATTGTACTGGCAGTATGTTACATTAATGTCCTAAGGATTGACATATATATTATAAAGGGTGGTTATAAGTTCTAACAGTTGTGAATGAGGAAAGTATCAGACAAGTATAAGGCCAAAGTATCACTATTAAGATAGATTTTATTCACCTTATATAAAAGTAACCTGAAACACAGAATGTGCAGTAACAGGCTGAAATTTGATGACTGCACAAAACTGGAAAATAAGTCAAAATGAATGAGGTGGACACTAAAATAAAGAGCAGTTGAAAAGGCTAAGACCAAGGACAGATATATGGTTATGACATAATTCAGAAAAATATAAGAGAAAGACACTGAAGATGAAAGGAAAGATTTTCAATTTTCAAACAGCAATACAGAAAATCTAGGTGTAGTGGAATAAATCACATAAACCTTTGACCTATTGCTTATAACCAGTAAATTGTAAGAAACTGAAACTAAGGCCACATAAGAGGACTTTGGAAATGTAATCGAGTGGTAATTATTTGACCAGTGTAGAAATGGGACCAGGAAAACAGTGTTTTAGTGGGCATAACACCCACAAGTAAAGGATTACAAATATTGACTAAGGTAATTTTGATAGACTAAATTTCTGGGAAAGATTTCATTAAAATTAACAGGCTTCTGAATATATATACAAAGAAAAAAAGAGAAAAATTTTACATAAACCAAATAGCTTTCACTTGGTTTTAGTTAACATTCTGATTACTTTAACAAATATATCACACAGTTTATCATACTATACTGTTCAATTCTGCGAATGTAAGCTCACTGAAGTTCACCTTCCACCAAAAAAAAATACTTGCCCCACTGCCCAGAAGAAATGGATGGCCTTTTGATAAATGGCTGCATCTAACCCCATGTCTAATCTTCCCTAAATGTTATCATTGTACTTTTGGTGTAGGTGTTCCACCAAGAACAAGTTGTTCTTCCTCCAGACAACCAGTTGTCCTTCCTCAATTTTGAGATTGCTGAACACAGGACTAGGTCGTCCCAGATCTCAGCACTCTCTCTTCAGTCTGAGCAGCAGAGCTGAGATGTCTCAGCAGGAGGCAGGAAATGTGTCACCCTGAAGGTAGGGAAAGATTTCTTTCTCTGGTTTTTTGTCTCAAAATTTCTGGCCTCCTTTCTCCTGTAATAGTCCTGGGATCACAAAGCCTCAGAATGGTTCCTCTTCCAGTTCACTGGTAAGCTATGCAGCTTCCTCTGAAATCCTTTTCTATAAAATATGTCTAGTTTATTACCCCTATGGTGAATGCAAGGTTTACACTTCTGTTCAATTCTACTGAGATTTTCTTGTGGACTGGTGTGAGTATCTGACACATCTATCCCAGTACATCCCTAGTGACAACAGATATGGAGAAACCCAAGGTACTCTGCAAGTTATTCATCTCAGCCTTCAAAGGCAGTCAGGCTTCTCATGTCTCAAGAACCTCCTGGTTGGGAGTCAGGGGGCCAAGACCCTCCCACTGTAAGAAAAGAGCAGGTTTGAGACCACCTGATGAAACTCAATAGACAAAAGGCTCTCTCTGTCCCCTGATCCTATGTCCTTGAGGGAACTGACTCGTGTGTTTGAAAGTCACTCTCCATCTTATTTGAAAAGTCATGGCAGTCAGGTGAAAACCTTACTGACTTGAAAAAGAGAAACTGCACATCTATTTTAAAAAAGGGGATAAACAAAAACCAGGGAACTACACACCAATGCACCTTACCTCTGTTCCTGGGAAGACCATTGAATATTTCCTAATGAAAGCTGTGTTAGGGCACATACAAGGCAAGGATGTGACCCGAGACAACCATCATGGCTGCACAAAGGGCAGATTGTGCCTGGTCAGCCTCTATGACAGAATAACTGCAATGGTCAACAAGGGAAGACCGACTGTTGTCAACTACTTAGGTTTCTGTAAGAACTTTTTTACACTCCCACACAACATCCTTAGCTCTAAATTGGAGAGACATGGGTTTGAAAGATGGAATGTTTGGTGGATAAGAAAATGGTTAGACGGACACACCCAAAGAGATCTGGTTGATGGCTCTGTGTCTAGGAGGAGGCTAGTGACAAATGGTGTACCTCAGAGCTCTGTTTTGGGATCATTGCTATTTAAAATCTTTATCAATGACTGAGAAAACAAGCTCAAGTGCACCCTCAGCAAGTTTGTAAACAGCATGAAGCTGAGTGGTGCAGTTTACACAACAGAAGGAAGGGACACCTTCCAAAGGAACATGGGCAAACTTGAAAAGTGGGTCCAAAAACCCTGACAAGGTTCAGAAAGTCCAAGTGTAGAGTGCTGCACCAGGGTTGGGGCAATCCCAGACGTGAGTATGTTGACAGCAGCCCTGCAGAGACATTGCATGAAAAGATGGCAATGTGTGCTTGCAACCTTCAGCAATGATTCTCCTCCTCCACTCTGCCTTCTTGAGACCCCACCAGGAGTACTGCCCCCAGCTCTGAGCTCCTCTGCATAAGAAAGGCATGGATCTGTTAGTGTGGGTACAGAGGATGGTCACAAAGAGTATGTGCTGGTTTGACCTTGGTTGGTATTGGGGAGGAAGGAAGGAAAGATATCTGCAGAGAGGGTTCTCCTGAAAGAGGCTCTTGGGAACTTCAGAGGGAGCCAGTGTCTGTCCAGTTCTGAGAACTGACAGCTTTGTAGGCCATTCAGAGTCGGGATCCACCCCCGTGAATACCCATCTTGGAGCCCGGGAAACTCTGAACTCTCGCTCTTTGGCTTCTGGCTGCTGAAGGTGTTGGAGCTGTGAGTGGGGGGAG
>VWYI01021031.1:2088-19696 GCA_013399455.1 Anthoscopus minutus | reverse complement strand
TGTGTTTTTTAGAGATGAAGATGATTGTAGAAATTAGTAAAGTGAGTCTTTTTCCTTTGAACAGCCCATCTTTAAAAATGACACCCCATAAGTTGACAATGACCCATTGACTCAATGAAGAAAATGGGAGGAGTTTCACAACAGCAGAGTTTTTTTCTAAACCGGGCAGCTGCTGTTTTGTGAAGGTGCAAAGTTATGAGAAGACTGTTATAGGGGACATATCTCCAGAGTGTTGAAAAAGAAGACTCCTCGCCCTATGCGAATTGAAGAAAGATTATTGTAGAAGTGATAACTGATTTTAAAATCCCCGATTTTGTTTTATGTTGTCAGGTGGGAAAGAAAATAAGTGGGCAGGGGAGGGAAGTGTTCTGGAAGTTTCACTTGGATTTTTCCTTTCTTTTCCTTTTGTTTTTTTAGTTTTATTAATAAATTTTCCTTATAGTTTAAGTTTGAGCCTGTGTTTTTCCTTTCTTCTAAAATCATATCTCACAACAGAAAATAAGTAGGCTAGTGAGTTTTAGCTAGCTCTAAACCCACCACAGAGTACTAGACCGTCTCTTCTACAAAGACAGGCTCAGAGAACTCTGGTTGTTCAGCATGGAGAAGAGAAGACTCTGGGAAAATCTTACTGTGGTGTTCCGGAACTTAAAGGATGCTTGTAAAAAATGAGGTTGGCCTTTTACATGGGCAGTTAGTGGTTAGAAAAGGTGGAATGGTTTTCAGAAAAGAAGAGCTATTTCATTTAGATGTTAGGAGTAAATTCAGGCGAGGATCTGGTACAGGAGGAAGTAAGAGGCACAGGAACCGGTTGCCCAGCAAATTTGTGGATGCCTTACCCCTGGAAGTGTTTAAGCCCTGACTGGGTGGGGCCCAGAGCAACACAATCTAGTGCCTGGCAAGTGCCTGGCATCCATACCCAAAGCAGGGAGACTGAAACAAGATGGTGTCTTCCAACCCAAACTATTCTGTGAGTCTATGGCCCCCAGCTGAAACCCTATACACAATACACTGAAGATCCGGATGTAGAGAATGTAACTAGTTGGTCCTGGTTCTTGTGCCCATCCTCAGATATCTCATGTGTCTTGTACACATGGAAGAAATGCAGAATATAAACAAGATAAAAATCCTGGGTTGACTCCAAGCCATCATCACTTATCTGCATGTTTCTGATATAGGGCACATGATTTACCAACAAGTCAGTTTCAATTTAACCTAAAGACAACACAAAGTCATTAGAAACAATGAACATTTGACAGTTTTTTTAGTGTCCAGCTATAATTAATAAGTGTGGTCACAAGTTTTTGTGAAATGGTACAGCAGACAGCATAGAGAAAAGACTGGATTTTTTTCTGAGAGATATCTGCTTTTTATAGTAATTGGGATATAAACACCTAAAATCAGGATTTTATACTGAAAGGGCAAGCTAACCTTACTAATGGTGATTACTCACTGTATAATAGAAAAGGAAATAAAAGCTTTTTTATAAAACGTATCAAATCCTAAGAGTGCTGTTAAACTCATTAAAGAAAAAATGAAGTTAGAGAAACTGGTCTTATTTTTTTTCACTCCCAGTAGAGTTCATTTCTACTTCAACAACTAAGCCAAGGTCACATTTAACTCACTTCAATTTCACCCAGTGCACAAGCTAATGTCAATAGTACAGCTGCCATGCAGAGCTAAAGACTGATGGTTAGACAAAGCCATTTACACAAGGCTGGGTCTTTCATCTTCTCTCAGCTAGTGACATAAGAAAGCACTGAGGTTATTCTCAACTAGAGACTAAAACTGGCATATTAGAAAAAATGTTATTCTCCTTAGCTGTCACACAAAGGATCTGAAGAAATGTAGAAATGTTTTTTTCCTTGGTCATCTAGGGAGATCACAAAGTGACTCTAATAGCCTTCACTCTGAAATTTTCACATGGTTTAAGTGATTGCCAAGTCTGATATTTTCCATTTACACTTCATTGCCATCAGAAAAAGAAAAAAATCAATATACCTACCTACTCAAGTGTGTCACAGGATGAGCTTATAAAAGAAGACATCAGTCTTTTTAGGGCATGAAAAATATACTTATTCAAATATATCTTATTTAAAATGACATAAATTGCAGTAGTTAGTCAAGATTCGATTTTATCTAAAATATAAGACTTAAAATATTCCCTGACTTGCCAAGGAATAAGAATCCTTCAAACTGTTGATATGTACAAATGTACTCGTTTTCTCTTGTAAGTTATACCTGCCACAGTGTACTAATATTAGTGACTACCTTTAGGAATTTTAATGGGAGGGTTAGAGCTAACATTTCTCTGAGATGGTAAAAATAACTGAAACTTTGCCAAAGCAGAGGAGCAATAGCTATTATTATTATTATTATTATTTCAATTATACTGTGTGTGTGAATTTGAGTTGACTTAGCTTGTTGGCCCTATTATGATTCCACGTGATGTCATAGGGCACTAAGCTCAAACACCCCAAGGAGAGCTATCTTCCCCTTGCATGCTGTAGCTCTTACATATTTTCTACACCTTTTTAAAGATTTCTAGCAATTTTTCTGCAGCAGTATGCAACATCTTTGTTTTAGATTAATAAAATATCATAGATACAATGGAATTGTCTTGTCAAAGATTTGACTGCTTGGACACTGTCAAGAACATTTGACAAGTGAGAGCCAAATTTGTCCCTGACTGTTCTGCTCTCAATGGAAGCTGACAGGTCATCATTCACCTTATGATGTCGTTTCAACCCCATTATCTTTTCTACCTTGTTTTAGCACCTCTCTCTGGCAAAGGTAGTGAGTAAGATGTTGAAGAACGGAGGTGGTATTTCAGGCTATCTGCCAGCAAGTGCTGAATAATAATGGAATTTGTTTGCTTACAAATTGAGCAATTGAATTTAGACATTGAGGGGGTCACCTCTGTGATTTGTCCCATCCCCAGATGGTCAATCATCTAAAAAGGCAGAATTACAGGGTCAGTTGCGGAGCTCTTTTCCCCATGTGGTAGCACAACACACCAACCATACAACTACTAGGCCATCCCCCACAGTTACAAGTATTTCAAGGTCAATTTATCAATTTAACAGCTTCATCTTCTTAATCACTAAACTTCTGTCTCTTTGAGCTTGTGCTGAAAGACTGTGGCTGCTAATTAAAATGGAGCTTTACTAGCAAGTACACAAATTAGATCCTGTCAGTAAGTTTATTCTAACTATTGGTCATTTCTAAATGCCTTTTTAATCCCCTAATTTTTACATTAAAATTCAAAAGCCTAACAATCTTAATCACCCCTACATCAAATTCATCATTAAGAACAGGAAGCCAGATGGTATAATTTTGATTTACCGGACTTCAGCGTGAATTAATGTACTGAGTGCCGATAATGAATACATCAAACCTGATATTGCAGAAACCTATGAATCTGGCATGTTAAATTAATAACACACTTTGCACAATGAAAGCATGTAAGCTCATATAAAACTAAGGAGTAATGGTCCCTTTTATTTTAAATGGTCTTTATTAGCCTGCAGTTTTGACTCTTAAAAAAAAAAAAGGAGAGAGATGAACATTGTGCTTTAGAAAGTTCTGTCTGTTTCCTATCTGTTTTGTTGGGGTTTTTTTAAGTATGAAATGGAATGAAATGAAATGAAATGAAATGAAATGAAATGAAGATAAAAATATAAGTATCCACCTTATTGCAAACTTTATATTTGTGAAAGATATTCTGGTGAAAAAGGGTCCCAGTGAATTGTCTTCAATTTGTTTTGAAATTATAGTTAAAAGTTTGACTGGCTTGCTGGAATACACTTATCCCAAAAAGTTGTAGTACAGTCCTGTTTGCTACATAGGATAGTTATTCATTGCATGGAGCATGTAATAGATTATGCAGATTATGCTACTCTTTAAAAATATTTTTCTTTTATTCTTTTATCTAATGTGTACTGCTTCCGATATACCTATGGTGACTATGAAGCTGAATACCATTTTATTAGAACACAGGGTCAGGAATTAATTTTACTGAAGAACAGAGGAATCATACATTTTCAAACACTTGCTATAAAAAGCCTACTTGATAAGAAAGGTCCATGTCTACTACATTTCCTCATTATCTAGCTATTATATAGCTAGATATATGGGAAAGAATTTAGCATTCTTAAAAGAAAATTGATGGATATCAAATTTGAACCAGTATGATACCACCAGTTACCACCAGCTTGTGTGGCAGACATGAGAGATACACAAGGCTGAAATTGCTTTAATAAGGCCCTGTTGAACACAAAATTTCATATTTATTTAGCGTAAATTAAAAATGTGTCAGTCATTACATATTCTTGTGGACCTATAAATAAAAGGAACTCCACCTAATTCCTAGTCACATCAAAGAGAAAATTGTCTTTGACTTAAATGAAAACAGCATTTGGCTCAAATACCTGACTGTAGGATCTGCAGCTACCTTTTCAGATATATAGCAGCAAAACAAATAGAAGCAAATTCTACAATAAAAATTATATTTCTGAAGTACATCTGAGTTATATAACTCCTAAGTGAAATATAGTTTGGAATGTCTTTTTACAGTGAATAACCTGAAATGCACAAATGTGGGTCTATAGACCATAAGCCAGAAAGGCAGGATGAGACTGGTCTCTGTTTTGGAAATTACAGACTGTTTTTTGTAACAGCATTTGAAGAGTTAGAAGATGCCTAGTCCAGGCCTGAGCACGATAAAGCTGACTGAATAGGTTAACATGAGCATAAACATTTCCCTGGGTTTATTCTGTCTCTCAATTTTCTCACAGTAAGCGAATATTTCAACAGTCTCAGTGAAGCTGCAGGAAATCTATTCAATATAGCAAGAGTAGGATACTACAAAGTAAAACATTGCAAACCTGAACAAGGAGCTACTTTGCAGCTAGTTTTCCTTATTGCATGAGTGTGTTCTTGCACTTTCCACCGTGGCTTACAATTTGTGCTGCTTAGAGATAAACTGCTAAGATTGATTCCTAAACAAAACAAGGGATGCATTACACATTTGTCTAGAGAGGATATAAAAAACCTTTTAGTGACTTCTTTATGTATTTAGTGTTTTTACCCTTAGAAGAAGTAGTACTTAGTACTAATATTTGAGGAGGGATGAGAAAGATAGTTGTTCCCAAAAAAAGGAATTTATGCTGAAAACTGTTCTAGAAACTTGGATAGGAAAAGTCAGTTGCTCCTGGATGGAAATCTTTCTCACTCTTAAATCTCTAGTTGAAGTTCATTTGACAAACCTATTATAAAATGAATAAATGTAGCTCTGTGTGATTTGTCCATTGTCAACATGTTAACACAATTTATTTGAAGGTAGATTGATGAAGGATAGCTGAAGGAGTTTACCCTCCTGAGTTAAAGAATAGAAAATCCTTTTTCCTTAGCATTTTTCTTTTTTTCTTAGAAGTTCACAAGAGTAGATATACAATTATCCTCGACTTGCTGATGCAAAGGAACAGAGCATTTAGTTTCTTGTCACTGTCTCTGAAATTCCTAAAGGTACAATTAGCATTTCATTTGACATAATGTTGAAAGGTTCATAGATTGATCTTCCCTAAAATGCAGCAAGAATTTTTTGAAATGCAAATTTTGACATTTATTAACTTTTATTCCAGATCTGTTTATAGACTGTAAAACTGTGCATACATTTAACTCAAAGAAGCTAAAAGGACAATGTTTAGGTGGATACTCTGTGTTATAATAAAAGTCTATTTTATTGTTTCAACAATGAAATTTTTATTATCAGAGATTTATGATATCAGCACAGCAGTTTTTACTGCATGATTCACAGTGTTTTTATAGATGTATATTCAACAAAACAAGGAAAGAAATTGTACTGCAGTGCTCTCTCTCAGGAGTGCATTTCCCCATTGAAATAATGTCAGCAGTTTTCCACCTTCAAAGCCCTATGTTTTCAAATCAATTAACAATTCTAATTGTGCTGGAACAGTTGTTCACTTAGCTTGGCAAATGGGACAGGAAACATTATTTCCTTTCTTTGCCTAAAATGAAGACTTTAATCTTCTGAACCATATTTAACATATAAAAACACACATCTGAAAAGTTAGGCAGTTTGGAAACTCACTTGATTGTAAATATTGTTTTTCTCAGTGTACAGACCATGGTAGAAGGAAGGAGAAAGAACACTGCAGTTTCCCCTCTGGCTGCCAGCAAACCATCTTAGGATTCATTCTAAATGTTTCAGGTGAGATTTGTATGTGTCTGGACAGCTGTAAGAGTTATTGCTTTTGTAAGATGGTAAAACAAACACTGTTTCTGACCAAACTAGTGATACCAGAATGCAGATCTGTATCATATCACACAAGACTGACATAAAGTAAGCAATACAACATGCCAGAGCCAAGACTTGAAGGCCAAATTTACATTCCACTTTATTTATATACATATATATTATGTGCTTAAATAGAGGCATAGTAAAAGATGTAATTACTATGACTTCATGCAGAGACTATCATCCAACCCTTAAAATAAATGCACCTGTTTCTTCTGCAACCCCCAAAGCCATTTACCATAAGGGCAAAATAAAATTATCCCATTTTACAAGTGGTATGATTTTGTGGTACAATGTAGAGTCACATAACAAGCCCTTTTCAGGATTCAAGATAGTGCTTTATGCAGAACAAAATTTAAATCCTCTAGCAAAAAAACAGCAAAAAACAATCGCAAAAAAAGCCCACACCAAATATGATTTTAAGGCTCTACAATATCTTTGCATAGCACACTTGCATTACTCAGAAGGTCACAAAATCAGTAATAAGGTCATATTAAGGGAAGTACCAGTACAGATTATGAAGGAATTTGCCAAGAAAATGATAATATGCTGTACATTAAATTCAGGGATTGTTAAAGCACCATTTTTACCACAACTGTAGCAGTGTCCTACTGCAATCTAAGCAGTTTTCACAAGCATAGCATTATTGGATATACTGTTTTTAACATTGTACTTATTCAGATCCATTTCAAGAAAGAGATAAAATGAAGTTTTGTTGTGGCATTTTTTTCCTTTTACTGTTTTGCCGTCATTTAAACGTCTTTAGTATTCATTTCTTTGCCTGTGTGATGATGCATTTAGACAGGACATCAAGGTAAAAATGGTAACAAACTTTTAGGATTGAATTAGAAATTCAGGGTCTAGAGTTCAGTTTACTCAAATACACAAAGACACTTTTTCCCACCTCTGTCTGTTTACCACCGACACAATCGGCCTGGCACCCTCATGACTAAAGTCAATATCTCACTGCTAGGATGGACAAAAATTTCCTATTGAATAAATTTAATTTTTCACTGATGAGGAAAGTGTCTCATCTGCCAGAGGAATAGCATAGTAGAAATATGTTTATCCTGGTATAATTTTTAGATTTCTGATTCAGATCTGAAACTTGACTCAAAACAGGATCAAAAGCTAGATGAAATTCACCAGAAACTATGGTCCTCTGGACTGGTGAAGAAAAGGCTACAAGAAGCCTGTGGGTAATGGTCAGTACCTAACTGCCATTCATTAAATTATAATGGTATTTGACACAAATTTAGTTCTTTTTGTCTGCTTCATCATACATCTCTTGCCCCTCTTTGAACAGCTTGATATCAATTCCTTATTTTGTAAATGATGAATTAAGCTAGATATTATTCAGGTTACTCAGTCACAGTGACTAGCATCTAAATTCAAGAAAGCCTGCCTCCCATCCTAGCCTGCCAAATCTTCACTTTTTTCTGTCCTCTCAGTGGTGATGTGCAGTCATAACACCTAAACTAGATAATGATAGGGGACAACATTAATGTGATTTGCTGAATGATTTTGTCTAAGCTGATAACAGAGATTACGGAAGAATGCAGATATGTGTGTGCCACTGCAAATGCATAGACATGTTTCACCCTGGGTGACTATACCTTTAGAGCAGTACTGTTTCCAAGAATAGATTTAGGCACCTAATATGAGACTCAGACTGGAATTAGATCAAAACAGCATCCTTGGAAGTATTTGTTGCTCACTGGGCCCCTAGATTTGTCACTTTCCAAGAACAGCAGGAGGCACACTAAGATGTCCTAGTTCTTGCTTAATATTCCTATTCATTTCAGAAATTGAGCCTTTCTCCGTTTAAGCTTCACTGGGGCTCCACACAGTGGCTTTTCTTACTGATTTCATTCCATCACTATCAAGTTGTCTATAAAATAAAAGGGAAATTTTTGTCTTTCTCCCCCAAAAATAATGGTTGGTTTTTTTACATGTCTAGAACATCCACACAGGCTGTCCCTGTTCCATCACAGCCTCCTGGGAGGGCTCTAGTCACTAGGACAGCAGCAGTTAGTCACTGAGTGTGAATCATTAAGGCACCTATTTCAGAAGGAGACTCCTGTGTTTCTTGCTCCTCCTTGCAGTCACATTGATGACTTTTTCATTCAACAATCATTGGCTTATATTCCAAAACACATGATATTTTTGGGGAACAGAACCTGGAATCACTAAGTAGCCAGCATCATCAGACTAGAAAGCCATATTGACAGCTTTTTCTTCTTTCTGGCCTAAAAATCTTGAATTCACCTTGTTGCAGTAAGGCATATCTGATAAACAGGTTAAAACAAGAGCAATTTCTTTCAACATGTATTTAATTTCAAGACTGAAGCTTCTATGACAGAAATGTAAAAAGGTTGTGTCTCTAAAGCACATTTTTTACCAATTTCTGTTAACCAGTGTAATACATTCTATTATCCTTTTTTACAAAAGTTGCTTTTTTCTTGCATAATTTCTTAGGGAGAGAAAACAATACTGTTTCCCCAGGGTAATGGGGGGGCAATTCTCTAAATAAAAGATAGCAGCAGAGCAGACTTCAGTACTGAATCCTTGTGGTCCATACTGCTTAACTCTTAGTTGATACTCTTCTTATGCTGACTGCAGGGTAAATCTCTCTCTAGGAGACTAGTCCTAAAGACTATAAAATCTGTCAGTCAGATAGCCTTGTGGCAACCAGCCAGAGACTGGTTCCTGGTTCTTTTATATTTGCTGGTATACATACACCCAAAATGGCTGCAGTGATTCACTGTGAGAAGTAGGTTTGAGAAGACTGCTATGTCTGTGACTACACAGTGATATGTTCTTCTCTTAACTGGAAGTAAAAACTTTATTAAATTCTTTGGGGAAAAAGTATGGAGGGGCTTTCCTTCAAAAATAATTTTTGTGGTGTGGATTCTTAGGTGGCAAAGTGCCATTCTGAAGTTCCAGGGAAACGTGTCAACTTAAAGAGGGCATGGGACTTTAGCTAACCTGTCATTGGTGTTACTCACTTAACCAATTTTAGCTGTTCTGGATATCCCTCTTTGAGAGAGGAAAGTATCTCAGATACCTAATACGATGTTACAATTTCAGTTCTAGGGACATTGCTGAAGTTAAGAACTGTGATATCTGTCTCTGTCCAAACTTTACCTTGTCACAGTTTGACCCTGAACAGACCTCCTTGCCCTGGAATCTACAGCTCATGAGAACCTGCCCCTCATTTGTACTTCTAGAGAACAACTTACTTCCTTTATGGTCAATTGTCCAACGTCTGTGAGAAGATTATCTGGGTTATGTATTATATGTGTCATGCTTTAAAAAAAACCAGAAAATCCATTTCTGACCTCATTCCGTGCTTATAGTCTCATTCTTAAAAAGTAAATATACTAAATAGGATGTGCTAGCATTTACTGTGGGGAGGGGAGGGTGAGTTTATCTATGCTTAACTTTATTTGGGGATCATGTCCCCTCCTGTCACTGTTCTTGCAGACATGCAGCATTTATGCTTGAAATCTGCTTCTTCAGAGTTACATAGAGTTTGGTATCTAAAGTACTGTGAGCACATACAATACTGTAAAAGTCACTGTGATTTGGGATGGCTTATTCTTGACCACTTTATGCCCTCTCCTCTGTGTAATTCATTCCTGCTATTCTCTTTTCTCCTATTCTTTGTACCTCTGAGAAATTGATTTCTTTTGATAGAGGTTTGATTGATGCTGTCTTGGTTAGATATCAGCTTTTTGAATTTTGTTTCAGTGCTTTGTACTGTGATAATTGTAACATTTGAATATTATAGGCGCCTGAAACAAGATTAAATAAATAAAATTAAGAGTTGTATGAAATGTTATCCTCCTTTGTTTTTCTTTGTATATTTTGGTTTATTTAGTGAATAGCTACATTTTTCAAGTGATATTTGTTAAATATTTAGCATAATAATAATAATTTGGGAATTTCTATCCTGGATAATTTTTTATTTTTATACAGAGTATTTTATGACACTTGTTCCAACTAAGTAGATTATTTTTCCTGTCATTTATTTCTTATAGTTCAGCATGACTTAAATACAATTCATAATAATAGGATGACAACACGCTTATTGTTCTTATTTTAATCCTTCGGTTTTATCTTAAAGTATGAAATTAAAGAACTAGTTTCCCCATTGTTACCAATGTTTATGGACAAAAAACATTATCTAATGAAAATATTTCATCTTATTTTATTGACTTTTAGACTTTTAACATCACTTGAACAACTGCGTTTCTGGACTTAATATACAGATATGCAAGTGTCTTTAATAATCTGCTTTAAAAAAGAATCAAATATTCAGGGAAGTGACAGATGAGACTTGGCATAGCCTGTCCACCTTTAATAAGATTTACTCTATCAGAGGATATGCAATGTTTGCTGGGATAATGATTACATTAGTTATTAGATTAGAACAGAAAATATTAAAACCCTCTGATTAGATAAATGCTTTTAACACTGTTGAAACTAATATGTATTTCTGTTAAATGAAGTAGAGTTAATGGCATGCTGATGACAAACATGAAATATTTTTCTATTATTTTCTCTGTTTTGCCAAGTTATTAAAAATGTAGTGATTTTCATGATTTAATATTCATATTGCACATCTTACAGGGCTCTGGTGCAACAAAAATCATGCCTTATTAAAACATAAACATGCTTTCAGTGTCATATCTAGAAATAGAGACTTGAAATTCTGACACCAAGGTTTGATACAACCCACCCTGCATGAAACAGTAACCACTACATAATATTTTAAATGAATGGACTTGATTTTCCTTTCAAAAGTACTCTGAATATCAACATAAAGCATTTTCATTTCATCCACTTTAATGACTGGGAAACTGAGATAGAATATTAGAGCAAAAATATGATAGTTGTTGTACCAAGAGAAGTGCCCAAAGGCAGCGAGGATCTGGTTATGATACCAAGATATTTTCAGCAAGGGAAGTTGTATCCAAGAGCTCTACATGGAGTAGAGCATCATCTTCAAACATCCTTGATCCCTTTGGGCTTTTACAAGGATTTTTGCTGCATTTTGTTTTGGCTGCAGACAACAACACAGTATTTGTGTGAAATACTGGCATAAGTAGGGGATTTTTTCAGTTGAATTGTTTTGCTGATTATTAATTCTGTTATTTAACAAGTATGTTCAGATATGTGTAGGGAATTTGGCCAGAAGCTTACACTGAAAAAAAATCAAACATTCACAAATCTTTTTGATTTCTCTTGTTAATCATGCAAATTGTTGACCGTGCAATTATGACATGTAAAATTTAAAACATCAATAAAATAATAATACACAATTTTCAGTACTTTATTAAATAGAGGGTGAGGGGACAAGTGTTATTTATGGTCTCTCTTCAGGGGACAGGAGTAAGTTTAAGGAGGAGGTGGAGGTTGGAGGACAAGAGAATTTCCCAGGAAGACCTTTGCTTTGAACTGCTCTTTCCTGGATGACCTCTGTATTACACATTGCTGATTTAGACTGTGATCCAATATATAATTATATGCTTCCTGACTAAATTTCATAAATGTATCTTGTTTGCAAAGGTTTTCAAGATTAAGCTTTCTGAGGAATGGCTTTTTCACACAAACAGTGGGATCTTCATTACTCTTTAAATATTTTCTTCATTTTTAGACCTTCCAAAGGTGATAAACCATGCAGTATTATAGAAAAATTCAAAGAATAAACATAATAAACTTTTAAAAAATCTAAAAACCTTATTTTTTCTCTACTGCATTATTTAAGTACAATTGTGTACTATATTACTCCAGTACTGGGCACCAGTTACTGCCCAAACATGTGTGGATATATCTGTATAAATCTATATCTATATTTATATCTAGGACACATATAACCATTTACTACTGAATTATTGTGTATAACAGGAGTCCGGAAACTTTGCACCTGTCAGTTCTGGCTGATTTTCAAAATTGTGTGTGAGTGTCAGAAAAATGACCTGCCAGTCTATGCTAGTGATTAAGGTCCTACACAAATTCTTCAGTGATTTAAAAAGGGTGTTTATCCTTGAAGGGTTATTCTGTATGAGTCTGTCCATCTCATAGCTAGCAAGTGAAATGTTTGCTGTCTGAATTAGGGATAAAATGACAGCTCCAATGTCAGTAGCACAGCACTGTCCATTTTGTGGGTAGTTTAAAATCACATATGATGAATAGGCCCTGATGAAGTCACTATGACTCTGATACTGATTTTTTTTTGTTGATTAGCTTAATCTAATGATAACCTGTATTATGATAACTGTTTGAGGGGGACTAGTTGTGTACTGAGGCCCTAACACATTTCTTCCAATTTTAAATGCAAAAGAGGCCCAGGCTGAGCTTCCTAAATTCTGTTTGTATCAGGGAGAGAGATGAGATCCACAGTCCTCTTCAGAGGATAATTCAGAGCACCTACATTAATCTCTTTTTTCAAGGTCTCTTCTGAAGCAACATATTTCTTTTCATGTTTGTTGAACCTGCAGCAAGCCTCAGAAGATCACAGACTTCAGCTAAATGCTGAGGGTGGACCGCAGAGACAGCAAACTCAGGCAGGGCACTTTGCCTGTGTACTGAGGGATGTCACATGCCAGGCAAAGATCCATCCTCAGAGAAGACATGAACAGGTCCTTGCTGCAGCTTGAAAACAAAATTAGTTAATTTTTTCAGCTAAGGTTGAGAAAATTTTTGCAACCAGTGAAAAAAAGACTGGAAAAGCTAAATTAATATTTGTTTCTTCTCAGTCCCATATTTTACTTGACAGTCTGAGGGATGCCATGACACGGAGCTCTGTGATATGCTCAGAGCAGCTGGTGAGGCTGGTGAGGCCTCTTCTCCTATAGTATGTTGAAGACATTCCAAAAAAAACATTTTGGTGTATGTATTTACATTAAAGGAAGACAGTCACACCAGTTACACGGAAACTAAATGTTCACTTAGCCTGCTGCTGATCTGACAAACAGTAAATAACAATAGTGCAACAATCACTGGACATACTGAGACCTATTGAAGGAATTCAGCACCTAAAGGCACTTAAAATCAGCATTCATTTAGAACATGCATCTCTGCAAATGCAACCTGTGTGCAATAGGAGGCATAACTGGACAGAAGCTTTCAGATACCGACAATGCTTGAAACATTTGAGAATGTTTCATGGGACCACCTCATAAGGGTCTTAACACTGAAAAATCCTATTTTAGGTGCAGAAAGGGACAAAGGTAAGATTCATCTCTCTCCATCACTCTTCCTCTGGGATGGAGAACAGTTCTGTATTGACAAGAGGAAAATATTGCTGAGACACTGAATGAAACCGTGCCTTGAAAACTAAGGATAATGCGGGCCCATTATAAATAGAGGGAGAACCCTGGTAACAGAGGATGCAGAGAAAGCAGAGTAACTGAACTCAATCTTTGCATCCATCTTCACTGGCTAGACCACCCCTCAGGAATCTCTGACCCTGGAGAGCAGGGTAAAGGACTGTTGAAGGACTTTCCTGTGGTCAGGTAGGTTTGGTTTACAGAGCACCCAGGCAAACTGGACATCTAGAAGTCCATAAGCCCTGATAGGATGCCTCCATGAGTGCTGAGAGAGCTGGTGGATACCACAGCAAAGTCACTCGTGATCATCTTTGAAAGATTATGGTAATAAGGCGAGGTGCCTGAGGACTGGAAGAAAGCAAATGTCACCCTAGTCTTCAAAAAGGGCAAGAAGGAGGACCCAGAAAACTACCGGACAGACAGTCTCACCTCAGTCCCTGGAAATGTGATGAAATGGCTCATCCTGCATGTCACCCCTAAACATGGGAAGGAAAAAAAAAGCAATCAGGAGTCAACAGCATGTATTCATTAAGGTAAATCATGCTTGATCAACCTGACTGCTTTCTACGATGAAGCAACTACCTTGGTGGATGAGTGAAGAGCAGTAATATTGTCTTCAATATTATGTATGTGTGCGTTATTATATAAGTGTCTCCAGCAAGGCTTTCAACACTGTCTCTTACAATTTCATCATAAGCAAAATCAGGAAGTGTGGGCTGGATGAGTGGACAGTGAGATGGATTAAGAACTGGCTGAGAAGCAGATCCCAGGGGGTCGTTATCAGTGACACAAGATTTATTTGTAGGCTGTCACCAGTGGTGTCCCCCAAGGTTCAATACTTGGCCCCGTGTTGTTTGACTTACCCATCAATGGCTTGCATGAAGGGACAGCTGCCTCCTCAGTAAGTTCTCTGGTGACACAAAGCTGGGAGGAATGGCCCAGAGAGCTGTGCAGCCCTTCAGAGGGGTCTTAAAGGCTGGAGGTGAAACTTCTTGTGCGTTACAGTCTGCTGGTGACTCTTTGTCCTGTTGCTCAGCACTACCAAGAAGAACCTGGCTCCATCCTCTGGACACTCTCCCTTCAGATACTTACAGACAAGTAACTGTCTGAAATTCAACAAAGGCAAATGCAGGATTCTGTACCTGGGGAAGAATTACCCTATGGACCAGCACAGGCTGGGGGCTGACCTGCTGGAAAGCAGCTCAGCAGAGAAAGATCAGGCAGTCCTGGTGGACAACAAGCTGTCCATGAGCCAGCAGTGTGCCCTGGGGGCCAAGGAGGCCAAAGATATCCTGGGATGCATCAGGAAGAGCATTGCCAACCTGTCAAGGAAAATGATTCTGCCCCTCTATTCAGCCCTGGTCAGGCCACATTTAGAGTGCTGTGTCCAGTTCTGGACTCCTCAGAACAGGACAGCCATGAAGTCCTGGAGCAGGTCCAGCAGAGGGCAACAAAGATGATTAAAGAACTGGAACATCTCTGTTCCTCTGGAACATTATGAGGAAAGGCTGAGCAAGCTGGGCCAGGTCAGCCTTGGGAAGAGACAACAGAGAAGGGATCTCATCAACGTCTATAAGTATCTGAAGGGAGAGGGTCCAGAGGATAGAGCCAGGTTCTTGGTAGTGTTGAGCAACAGGACAAGGAGTCACCAGCAGACTGTAACCCACAAGAAGTTTCACCTGAATATAAGGAAGAACTTTCTTACTGTGCAATTGACTGAGTCCTGGGTCAGATTGCCCAGAAAGGTCTTGGAGTCTCCCTCACTGAAGATATTCAAGACCCATCTGGACACAATCCTATTCCACATGCTCTAGAATTGCCCTGCTTGAGCAGGGAAGCAGATGGCCCACTGTCCCTTCCAACCTCACTCATTCTGTGATTCTGAGGTTCCTCGGGATAGCTGATTCATCCACCCCTTCAGCAGGACCATAACTTTATCTAACCAGTTTAGAAATTTGAAAAACTAATTTCTTTGTGTGACCTGATCTAGAAAGTGCTGAGTTATCTTCGGCATGCAAGCAATAACTCCCATTTTCTGCTCAAGAGAGATTTAGGCCTTGTGGTTCCTTTTATTCCTTTTTTTATTTTTTTAACAGAAGGAAGAGAATTTTTTGGCCCTTCTTTCTGTTGAGAAGGACTGAGCCCATCAGGATATAAAATCAAGAGCTTATGAGCTGAAAGAAGTAATGGATCACTTTCTCTAAACCCTGTTGGCTGACATGGATTTTGTCAAATTATTATCTTTTGAGCTGCACATCTTTGTCAACATGCAGCTTGTTTCCTTGGGCTGTGCTCTGATTTCTAAAATCTGATATAGCTGCTACAGCTCTTGCTGTAGGGTTTTGTGGGAGAGAGTTTTGATCAGATTTATGTCGGCTTCTTTTCCTTGTGCTAAAATGGTATAAAATAAAATCTTGTACAAATCTGTTTTTAAAGCAAATTTAACATGATGCACCTGTAACATAGACCTAACCATGTTCTAAACACAAATAATAAAAATCATCTGAAGTCTCTGCTTACAAATTTCCTTTAGAAAACATTTACTGATTGTACCTGACTTGTTTTTCTATGTCACTGCAAAGACAAAGCAAATGCTGATTAAAGCAATTAAAAGTTCCCTTTGTTTGCACAAAGAGATGTATTCATATGCAGCTTTTTTCTTTGTAGACATCTTAATAAGCACCAGCAGATTGAAATAAAATCTGTCACCAGTTATATTTTTTTTTTGGACTAACTGTCTACTTCACATACATATTAAGAAAGATTTGTTACCAAAGCTTCCCTATATGTTTTCTATTTGTTGTTCTAAAATGGTAAATGTTGAAATAACACTAGATGTATCAATCTGATAATATAATGCAATGCATCTGACAGCTGAAGAGAGAAAAAAAAATATAATGACTTATATAGTATTTGAGGAGTGCATTTTTTTGTTGTTGTTATGTTTTTCTTCAGAAACACAACTGTGCTGTTTGGGTGTCTGCCACCACGGAGGGATATAAAGCATTATTGTGGATGGAGGATTCGGCTTTAGCAGAATATAAATTAACTGCCGTGTAAATATAAACATCAATTAAGTTCTGTCACTTGTTAAATATTTATTTACTAAAATGATTTAAGCAGAAAAGCTTGTTGAGGGTAAAATTGACTGTTTCTATCTATATGCTGCTGGTACCTCTTAGGAGTCTGCTTTGTTTCTTTTGTTTCCTTAGTTATAATCTCTTATGTGTTGTTGCAGAGGTTGCTATTTCAAGAAGATGAAAATTTAAGGTATATTTCTCACCAAGGTTGAGCAGAATTAAGCATGTAACTCCCATTAATGCTAATGGGAATTAAGCAGATAAATACCCTCGTGCATTGTGGATAAGTGGACTTCCATTTTTTAAGGTGACAGAAAGTTCATCTGTGCAGCTGGGACATGATTGCACATCATGTTCCCAAAAAGGAGGGAAAGAATAAAACTTCTGCAATGTATTTATCCTTTTATTATGATTATCTCATTGGAATCAACTGTCAGTAGCTTTCAAAAGATTGTTAGGCTTACACAAACTTGTGAGCAAACATTATTAAGTTGCATGATCTTTTTCAGCTAGATGTAGATGATGTACCTAGAGACATTTAAGACTTTCAGTTGTTACTCATTTCTTTCCCATATTAACAACATTATTCAAAAACTGGTTTCTTTTGACTTCTATTGTCATAAAATAACAATTTCAGAATAAAATATCATGAAGTAAAAGTTACAGGATGAGTCATTTATACCACTGGAATAGCCATATCATTTTTCTTTGAAAGAATGATTCTATTTCCCTTATTTGCTCTTTGTGTTACATTGGATCTATATTTATTTGGCTCAGGCAGGTGATAATTATTTCAGTAAGAACTTAGACATTTTAAAGAAATGCCTATAAAAATTCAGAACAGAAACCTATTCTGGAAATATAGGCTGACTGGA
>VWYI01021027.1:6618-27119 GCA_013399455.1 Anthoscopus minutus | reverse complement strand
TTTCAATAGCAAGTTGTCATATTTAAAAGAGCTAGAGTTCAGCTCAGTTCAGATTTCTTGTAATAAAAGTGTGCCTAAGTAAAATATAATTGTAACCAGCTGAAGGAATTGATTAGTTACCCATTAGTTCAAGAAAGACCATGCCAACCTTCATCATTTCAGATTAAATTAAAAGAACTGGAGTCATCAGCTATTTCTCAGTCTGGAAAAACACATGTCATTTGTGCACCATCTTCATAAACAAACTTCTTCTGGAACTTAATATATGTGCATAGATATATATGAACCATATATTCCATCCAAAGATCCATCCCTTAGTATTGTATCAGCACCTGCATTGTTGGCATCAAAGTTCAGTGGAGTCATTACACCCATTCACCACCTATATTAACAGAATTAATACCAACCCTAATAAGCTGTCATTCTGGATATTAAATGTGATGAAGAATTTTGAGAATGCCTTTTAAATTTACGTATTTATGTACTAGAGCACAGTGAAACATCCAAAATGCTTGATCTGCAAGGACACATTCCCCATGGGAAAAAGCATTTTGTTGACCTCCTCTGAAATCAATGGGAATATGTTCTGCACAATCAAAATCTATGTTAGAAATAAGCTGGCAGGAAAACTGGGAAAAAGTGGCCAGGATGACAAAGAATGGGCAGTCACTGCTGAGAGGTTGTGGGATCAGACTTTAAATTCATCCCAACAGCACAAAGGTCAAATTCAGTGGTGGATTTCCATAGATGTCTGGATAGTATGGAGTGGCCCAGCTGTAGCTAAATGAGGCAATATGCCTGGAGCAAGAAGAAAATTAGAAAAAAAAAGGAAACACCCCAACTTGACCTTGCTGTGATCAGTGGATACCCAAAGTCACAGACCAAAAAGATAATACTGAAGGAAGGTCTCTTTTAGAAGAACAGAGGCATAGGTGAACACAGAGTTGTGGCAGATATCCAGCCAATAATTTGCAACTCTTCCCTCATTAAATCCATGAACTCCTCTACAGTACCTTACCTTATTTCAGTTTTAGTCCCATTTACATTCCTTTCCTGCCCACTTCCACTTTCATTTTCTTTTCTTATTCTTTCCGTACTGTCTCCGTTGACCTCATTTTATGTCCCAAGCCACATCTGATTTTGCTTGCCAAAATCAAAAGGTTCTTACAGCACCTCTTCAGATCTTTCTTTTCAATTTTGCTTAGTGCTCTTTTCCATGGTTCTTGGTGCTCATTTGTTTTCTGAACCATTATCAGCGGTCCCTCTAGTCTGTGTATCTGCCCATGTCATTGTTGAATTACACTTTTCCAGTATATCTCTGGGTTGTCCTTATTTTTCTCAAATTATTTAAGCTTTGCCCAGCCACCAAACCCAATGTGTTTCCCAGTTTCACCCCATATCTCTGCCCCTCTTTTTCTGGCTCACATTCTCGGCCTCTTTGACAAGTTCATTCATTAATTTCTTTTTATAATAGAATAAGCAAGTCAGGACAATTTCAACCTCTTTCAGTTAGTTTTTCAAGGATAACAGGAAACAAATTTTGCAGGATCTAATAAAGAAAGTAAGGGACAATTACTTGGCAGCACTAAGAACTTTGCCTGTGGCAGAAGCAGACCTTCTAACACAGATGTCAAAAGTAACACTTCCACTGAATTTCAGAGAAATAGGTCTGTGCCTGTGTGGCAGGAAAACATGCATATGTATCTGTAATGATTATGCTTCAAACAATAAATTTTACATACCAGCCAAAACACTTCCTTCTCCCGAAAATTCCATCCTCCTTTAAATTAAGGAATACTTTTTCCAAAAGAAAGTACTCATGAAAGAGGAATGTGTTGCTTTTTCATGGATTTGTAAAATTGTCTTGTTCTTGGCAACAGAGAAATACAAATGATAGAAATCTGTCAAATAATGAAAAACTAGAGCAGGTTCCCATAAAAAAAAGCAGTTGAAGATGACTGACATGGGATCTTCATATCACTATCTGGTAAACATTTTATTTTGCATTAGGATCTGCATATGAGAAAAAGCAATATGATTTTGTTTTTAATTATATAAAAAATGCCTCCTATAGTGATTGCTTCATATGGAAAAAAAAAACCTTTCACTTACCTCAGACAAGTTCAATTATATGTTATGTTCTACAATGAATAAATATCCCCCCACTCTATGTTTTATTTGGAAACAAGAGCATATGTCAGCATGTTCAGCTGGTTTTTTTCCTATGAATTTGCTTTACTGCAAATAAACTTATTTTTCTGTAAGCAAAGTAAAAATGGGTAAAAAACTCAATGGACTCTTTTGCAGAACGTGGCTGTCCAGGAAAGACAAGGGAGAGACATTCTGCAACAGGGAGTTATTTGGGGAGTTAAAACAAAAACCATTTAGATTATTTTTTCACTAGAAATCTGTTTAAGCTGAACTATGTATGACCACATACTAGAGGTGTTTTAGTTTGTAACCAGCTTCCCTTGTGTTGCTGTATTGCACTGCTGGGACTGACAGCTGCAGAATAGTCATTCAGAAAAAAATTAATGACTGACACTGCACCCATCTTCTTTCTTTTTCCAGCCCACATACTACTTAAGCTCAATAATTTCTGCTTAATATCTGCCCAATACCGCATTTTTCCACGTGCCTGGGAGATATTATGAGTATCAATGAAGAATTACTTCCTTTTCCCTCCATGAAACTAAAGCTCTGAAGAGCCCCAGTTAATCTTTATAGAGTGAAAAATAATCCTATCTGAAGCAATCATGTGTGACAGCCTGCTGTCCTAGCAGCAAGCTAGGCCTTTCAATAGTAATTTCAAGAGACAGCAATTTAAAATAAAGAACTTAGGAGAATCTCATTAATGGCAAAAACATCTAACCTTTAGTTGAAAACTATATGAAAGTTTCTGCAACTCTTACAAGTGAGTAAGAGCCCACACTATTTTGTAATGGTGGAAAATGAACAGTGAAAGTTCTTTTCTAAGTTTGGATTTTAGCACATTCTGAATTTCAATGTTTTTTCTTTAAAATGCTTATTTCTTTAAGTAGATATAAGCAGATAATTCCAATGAGAGTAAGACACTATTTGCAAAACATTCAGGACCTGTTCTTTAATTATTCAAATCGCGTTTGACATGGATTTGAGCAGCAAAGTGGTCAGCTAATAAAATCTAAAGCACAGACCATTTATTTACATTGGCTTCAATCAGCAGTGAATTTTGACGGCTCAAGAGAAAGCCTTGCACCACCCTAGCTGCTGATAATTCTGTCTGAACTTCTATCCAAGTGAAGGTTTCCTTCAACATTGTCACAGCTCTACTTCTTCACCAGCAAATCTAAAAATCCTGCAAAATTACTGGCTGGGTTTTGGGAAATGCTTTAAACCAGTACCAAGGCAAGTAGGTGATAAGCCTACATACATCCAGCAGACCAAGATGGGGAAGAGGGATTATTACAGCTTGCAAACTGGATAACGACCCACAATGCTAAAGTGTCTTGGAGAAAAATAATTGGCATTATCTGGATCTGAGAAGAACTTAATGGAGTCTGCAGGACAGGTGAAGGACGTCTGCTACACCCAACATCTGCAGTGCCTTTCCTGGGGCTCTCTGCAGGGAACATGGAACCAAGTCTGACCACTGCACCCCAATCAAGCAACAACCACCCAGACAAGAGCAGCAGGAACCCACAGAATCACAGAAAATATGGCTTATTTAGGGCAACTGAAAAATCAAAGGATCACGGTTAAAAGGCAGAGAACAAAATGAGTTCCTTGCAAAGTTTCTGCTGAGCACCACCTCTCCTCCATGTCAGTCATGGGCACAACAAGAATCTATGTGCTTAACATTCAAAAGGGATGTTTCACTCTGGATACGAGGAAAAAGAATTTTAGTGTAAGAGAAGTTGCTAAATGGCAGCTTTTCCACTTCTGAAACTCAAAGATGTAGCTTGGCCCTGTTTCCAAAGAAAATGCTGAGAAAAACAAACTGTAAACCTGACCTGTTAGAACACATGCACTCTCCCCATTTCAGAGAGAAAAAAATATGTCATTACATTTTTTAGTTGCAATCGATTTTTTAATAGATTGTAAACAGCTCACAAAAATTAGTATGAGCTACAGGTACCATTTTTCCCACTTGAGGAGCTTTCAAGAAGGCTATCTCAAGCCCTCATTGATTGGAGCTCAGAGCTACATAGACAAGCCTCATAATTAACAAGAGATAAAGTCTACTGGTGTGAGAACTTTTATTAGCATATAGCAACAACTCAGAAGCAATACAGAGCCAAGTAATTTCTAAATCAAAATCATTTCTGATGTAATTTCAGTGAAGACAGGTTATGTCTATGATCAGTGCTATTGATTCAAAAAAGGTTGATTTAATCTTTCAGTATAGCTCAAATACTGATGAGAAGAAAATTACAATTAAAGATTCATATGCATGAATAACTGAGACAAATTTAATTGCATTAAATTAAGCATCAATTTTTTACCTGTTCACACTTTAATTCAATAAAATGTGTAAATGGAGATTCCCTTAATCTTTCCACAGTCTGTGATGAGTCATTTAATTAGGTTTTGTTTCAATTTATTAATCTAGAAAAATACTGTGTTGCTAACCTTCTTTTTACATTCCATTAGTTAACTGAGTTTCTTTTTTTCAAATCGTGTGAAATAACAGATACAAGCAAGAGTACATGAAGTTCTTTATTCCACACAGAAACATAATTTCCATGTGGTTTGCTTTTTTTTTTCCCTTCTAATAGGAGAGATTTAACATGTCAGAGAATCTGACACTGGGATAAGTCAACCTTCTGTATGTATAACAGAGAACTTTATCTATATTCACGATGCCTTTGCATTCTCATTTCTCATGTCAGCATCCTAAGGCTGCCAGCATCTTTTTTAAAGCACATTTTCTCCCAGTACATTTTCTTGTACAGTCTGTTATTATGTTAATTATCAAAGTATAAGACTATGCCTTTCAAACTAACGTAAGCATAGTGTTTTCACATTCATATTCTAAAATGTTTTAATTTGACAAGTATCTTCCAGAAGAAAGAGATTGGTTCAATATTGTCCCTCTTTCAAACTATACATTGTATTTTACCAGCCTTAAATACTACAATAATAGATATGCTTCTCTCTTGCATGAGAAAATATAACATACTGTGTCAGAAAACTGTTAATATAGTCTCAGTTCTCACACTGAGATTCAGAAAGCTCAGAAATCTTTGCCTTCAGTTTTGCGTGATCCTTGATACAAGGACCAATGTTTCTGATTTTGTGAAATACAGACATGTACAACAACAAAAAAGCAAGCTACAATTTTTATGCTTGGTTCTAGTTCTCAGAAACTGCTTTATCATGACTTTAAAAAGTACAAGACTTTTTCCTATATAATAATGGCCATGTGCTTAAACAGACTGCCTTAGCTCCTTGCCATGCCTGAACCATATGAAATATGAGTTAAATGCAGCAATGGCTTTCCCTGGGACAAGTAACTGAAATATCATCATCCACTGCAGCTGTGGGCTTTGTTAATCTTTATCTGGGGGGGAAGTTTCTTGAAATTATCAGCTGCCTCTACAGCCTGTGGATGAAATCCCGATGGCCCCAGATCTCACAATTACTATTAACCTGTCCGCTCCAAGAGCCTACATAGGTATTTTGGCAGCCTTTAGAGTGTATAGTCCAGTAAATTAAGAGTTCTGTGTTTCATTTTACTGATTGCCTATGTCTAGTTTTTGCTATGCTTTGTCCATGTATTACCTTTGTCACTGATAGGTAGAGTTTGCTCTTTTCACTTAAACTTTTTTTTTAATATTGCACTTCAACTTTGATTATTCATCGTGTTATATGAAGTTAAATCCTAAAATTCTATAAACTCTCATAATACAGCATAGCCCATCTTGACATTTAAATAAATATCACAGTTTTAAAAAAATTAAGTGAGAATATGTGGCAGTTATCCAGGAAAATAATATACATTACCTTGGCTGGAAGCTAGGAGTACTTACTTAAACTGATTGAGCCAGCTAATTCTCTATTTTTCTAATACACTCATTCATAAGGTGTGAAAATAATGTGGCCAGTTTGGTTTTGGGTTTTGTTTTTTTTTTAATATTCATTATATTAAACAATCTTCATATAACATTTCAGGATCCGTTATGCCTTTATGCCATTTTTTATGCCATTCTTTATGCCCCACTACTTCCTACCAGATAATCACAGTCAAGAAACCAAGATCTGTTGTAAACTTTTTACTTTTTGCCTTTTAGTATGTGCAAGTTATACCAACCGGCATTTACTGATGCAAAGTAAATGTGAAGTTATTTGGTCTGTCTCTGCCTTCCCTTTCCAAATGATAAGAAAAATCACCAAGTGGTTTATTTCAACATGACTATTCTGAAGCAAGTCACAGCAGATGGACACTGAGTCCAGTGACCTGTGTGATTCACAGCAACAGGATGCACAGACACTGGGCCAAGTGCTCTGAGAAGGATAATGAGTGTCACAGGCAATATGTGGCAATCCAGTCCTCAAGGTCCACAGAGTTATGTTGAAATGAAGAGTCATAGGCAATAATCTGAAACGCTGGAAACTGCATGAGCAAACCCAAATGTAAATCTGAAATGTAACTAATCATGGAATGAATGACATTATATGCCTCTCTCTCAGGAAAATAACAAAATGCGGCAACTCCTGTTTATAATGAGGCTTGATCTAAAAGCCAGTTTCTCACAACATATAAGAAATGCACAGAAAATATTTCTGATATTGGTCTGAACTTGTTCTGGAAGAGTTTCTTCCTCTCCATTTTATATTGCTTTCAATTAACAATTCATGCAAACTCTGAGAATTAAATTGAATCTGATTTACAGGGTTGCTCTCAGTGCCTTCTGTATAGCTGGTAGGTCGTGGGTTTTGATAAATGCTGACAGATCAGTCATAATCCAGTTCTAATTCCACTCTTCATTCCTAGAAATTATGTGCTCAGAAACTCTGAGTATGCCTGACATTAAAAGACTGGTACCCCCAGCCTATCTGTCCTGTAGAACTGGTAGAGTGAGAATGGGAGGAAGAGAGCTGGAAGGAAAATGCACCAAAGGGACAAAGACCTGTGGACTGGGTTGTAGTCCCAACAAATGGGTTGTTTGCAGAATGAAAATTGGGACAGCTGTAAGTTAAGGATGTAAGTCAGAAAGGAGAGGCTGTGAGTGGCATGTTTGTGATAAAAGGCTGTCATAACACGTAGATTCTCAGTGGAAGTGAAAGGTGGGCAAGACCTTATGGTCATATAAGACATCACAGCCTTTGCCTTGGCAGGGATGTGGATTCACCTCAGTAGCAGAGCCCATAGCTTGCACTGAATTTGCCTTCCTTCCTGCCATCTGAGGTCACCTGCACCCTTTTCCTAAGCATCCAGCACAGCTCAGTTCAACCACAGGTTTACATTCAAGCATGGTTTGGGCCAAGCACATGAAGGTACCCATTTTTATCACTTTATATCCCATCAGTCTATTTCTCATCAATTGTGCTACATGCAGTTCTCCCTCCCTGCCTTTCTGCCCATAATCCAGCCTGATCCATAATCTATAATCTACCCTACTCACTTCCTCACTTTCCCACCATCCCTCTTCCATTCCTAGACTCCATGCCCATACACCACTAAAATCTACCCACACAGATTTCTTTCTTTTTGATCCACTGTCTGCATTCATCTCCCTTACAAAGACTTCTAAGTTTTCTTGTTTCAGTGGTCAGGCAGTTTTTCATGTCCTTCTACCCCTTTGGGGAGCTTTGTACATTTGGTTTGTGCTGCAAATTAAACCTACCTATAGGGGAAGCAGCCACTTGCCTGATAAAGATTCATCCGTAGAACTATAATGTAGCAAGCAAGTCCACTGATAGAGAAGTTCTATAACCTGAGCTGACACAGAAGATGAGGCAGAGACATTCCATGAACTAGAGAATGGGGACTAATGCTTGTGCTATCTGAGTTGAGAACATTGGCTTCTCTGTCCACTGGTGAATTGCTTAACAGTTGCTTGGAAGAACATGTTCTTAGTAAGGAATGTGCTAGCAAATCTTTGTAAATTTTATTGCTAAAGTGCTTCTCAAAAGACCTCCTCTGAATAAAGCTACATGGCAAATAAAATATATTTTAGTGACACTCTAAAATAGGAACCACCACTGACTGGATTGTTAGGTTTTTCTCTGGCTTAGAATTGCTGGTGAGTTTATGTTTCAAGGTGTTTCCCATGAGCAGTTTTCAACACACATTTCTTCAAGTGTTTTAAGATATAAAAGATGAAATATGTATAATCGTCCATTGTGACCAGTCAAAATGAATGAATGGTTATGTCAATGCTCAAAAGCAATATGTTGCTGCCTGCCGTAGTGCAAGTCACTGGGAATACCTGTGAAACCCTGAACTTCCCAGGAGCCTGGGAACAGTTCTACTGAACTGTATGAAGCCTGAAAATAGAATTACCCTCAAAACAGGATATAATGGCTGCAACTTTCATATTAAAAGCACAGTTAGTGGGAAAGAAAAAAAAGAAAGTCCAGTTAATTTTGTAGTGAAGGAGACAATGAGTTACCTGAGTTCCCAGCAGGATGGTAATTCCAAGTTCTATCAGGGCAGAGAATGTGATAAAACATAAGAGAACAAAAGTTCACAAACAGTAAAATTATAAGGATAAACCTCTTACTTCAACTATTTGCCCTTAGAAGAAAACAGCTTGTAAGACTTTAAGAAAAATTCTACATTAATCATTGCACATGGTATCGGAGTAAAGGAAAGGTGTCAGTGTCCAACAACTAGTGATCATATGGAGCTTGCAAAAATGGTATTAGGGACCTAGATAGAAAAAAGCTCTTGAGAGCAAAAGCATCAATAGGAAAAAAAAACATGCAAAAGAGAATAGTAGTACATTTCCCAGATTATTTCTAATATTATATTGCTAATGAAAGACAGTATTTTCCACTATTAGAAAAAGGATTTTTAAGCTTGTACTCTCCAAAAGGTTTTTATGTGTAAAATATTCATAGAGTTAGGAAGTTACAACAATAAGTGATATATTCAGGATAACTTTTGCTTCACTATACTTTAGTTATCTTTCTTGGAAGATGAGTTCAGAAAACCAGTGAGTAAATTATATTCACTGGCAGTTTTCTAATATTTTTATCTGCAGAATTGAGGTCATTCAGCAAGGAAAATCAGAATCATATGGTCAGATGTGTTAAAATGTGTCCTCAAACTTTTTAAAAAAGAAACTGGGGAATTATTTAACCTGTTAGCTTGTTTCTGAGGAAGATGGCAGCTCATGAGCTCAGGATATCTTCCACATTCATGAGAGGTTGAATCTTCTGTTTTTCCATATAGTGACTTTTCTCAGAAGTAGACTGTCACACAACATATTTTGAGACTTGTGATAAAACTCTGACCATTTGAAATGGCATATAAATAAAATATTTACTAGGGGCTATTTAATTATAACCTAGAACCTTAAAAGAAGCCAAAAGAACTATAAAATTACTAATAAACTAATTTATAAGTGCATTAACATGGTATTTTTCTTAACAAACCAATAACATTCAAATACTTTTTGACAGGGAAAAAAAAGAGGACTTGGGAATAATATTCACATTTGGAAAAGGCAATGTTAAATCAAAAATACTATTAGCCAGCCAATAAGAGTAAAGTGCAGAATTTAGCAAACTTCAAATACCCATATGAATTATAATGGAGAATCATAGAATCACTTTTCTATTTATTTTAAAGAAAAACTATTTGGATTGAAAGAAAATAAATCTATCCCCTGGAAACCTGTTTCTCTATGCATATAATTATATATGCCTATATGAATCCATATTTGCACTAGTTGTGGTTTATACAATACTTAATGCTGACAGTCTCTAACAGTAATCCTTTCCCACTTCTAAATGGAAACATTTCTGGTTGAAAACATGCAATCTGATCTCTAACCAAAACATGTCCTTACATATAGGGTTTTAGAACACTAGAACATCCAATAATTGTGATACCGCTCAAGGCTCCTTAATCCGTAATTAGAGAAGGGCAATTATTTCTCTTCCATTTGCTTTAGTTCTTGAACCATTTTACCTAATAAGACTTTTCTTTGATATCTTGGCATAGCCCAATGCCTGAACTCCTGTCCCAAAAGTCTTTATTACTCACCAGGGATATTTCCATTGACTTTACTGGATTGTCAGTCAACATCTACATTTTCTGTTTCAACCAAAGCCCAAGCTGTGACAGACATAATAACCAAGTTGTTGTCTTAGTACCTTTATGACTAATCTTTCTACCAACTTGTTATTTTCTTTATTATTGCTTTTACTGCATTTTCTTGAGCATCATATTTCTTAATTATTTAGCTTCTTATTTCCATCCCACTCATCTCCTTCACAGTGTGTTCTTGGTTAGTTTTCTTCAACTGAGTTTTTAATTTGTAGCACTAAATTAATTTATTACTCTCTTGCTTTAACTTCTCTTCCTTGGTCTATTCCTTTTCCTTCTGTGGTATAATATTTGCAGAATAATTACAGTTATTACTAAACTGTAGTAATTACAGTTTCTATTATATTGGTATGATCAATGCATTTAATGCTATGCAATTTTTTCCTGCTATGAAGTAATTTCAAAAACTTTTAATAAATCTTGAACCAACTTCACCCATTCATCACTTAATTCCAGGCCAATTTTTTTTCATTTACTACTAACATTTACCTCCCTCTGTACTCCAGTTCTTCAGTTTCTATCTATACTACTATCCAGAGAAACAGTCTAAAACACACACTTGTCAGTTTGGCTACCAAACTTTTTGATCTGAGTCAAAGGACAATCTAACAGACAGATTAATTCAACTATCAATCAGCTTTTGTTGAATTTCTCCTTCACCCTCTGAAAGAAATCTTGCTTCCTTGCACCAATAAACAGTTTAAGTTATTATCAATAACAGAAATTTTTATGGAGAGTTGCCTTGAATAATTTTACATCACCTTACTATTTCAAAAAATGTTGTCTAAGCTTCTTCCACTTACAGACAAACACAAAGTGTGTCCTGAAATTGCAACAATGATTTTAAGGAAAAAAAGCTGTTGTTTGCAGGCTTGGCTTAACCTTTGGCCACGACTATCTGCAGCCATGCCAGGCAAACTAAGCAGTGAACAAGGGCCAGGCTCCACACAGGACCAAAAGAAGCAGGAGCCAGAGGCAGGGATGGAGACCAGCTGCAGCACACGTGGGAGTAGGGGATCCATCCAGGAGATCATCGGCCTACAGGAATGGAGATGGAGCTGGAGGCTGGCACTGCTGGGGCCTCACTGGGACAGGGGACAGGGGGTCTGGTGCCATGGCCAGGGGGGCCATGGTGGTGGGCAGCCCCAGCAGGAGGCTTCAGGTGCCCTGAAATACAGTTTCTCTGGCATCATGCTACCTTTTTGCCCTTGATACTTGTGGCTGCAATCAGACAACCCTCCAGGTTCCACTTTTTCTGTAAATCCTTAAGAGGGACTCCTGAAACAGGTCCCTGAACAAAGGATTGAATATATCATTATTGCTTGTGAAAGACCAGTAATGATAGGGCTTCTGATTTTGGTGTGACAGTGTCTGGCATTCAGAGTATCTTCCCATGTCAAGGCACTTCTATTTGAAGATAAATTACCTCCCCATGGCAAGCACCTCTATTGGAAGATAATTTGAACTGTTGATGCATTTTCTTATTTCCTGTGGCAAAGATTTTGCTCCTGGCTCTGGAAGCAGACAAGCCCTCACAGTCAGCTCTTAACTCCTTACAGAACCTTGGCAGTAGATTGCAGTCTTTGCTGCAGGTTTCTCTCATACAGAGCATTTTTAGGACATAAGTAAATGTTTTATGAGGATTTCAGGACTAGGGAGCTGGCTGGATTAACAGAGAGGGTCAAAGAAAGGCACAAGCCAATTCTACAGCCTAATGACAAAACAAAGCTTCAACAGAGCAATGCTGGTAGAATGAGGGTCCTTGTGTCCACATAATGGTGAATTTTTCTGACTTGAACTGGGTAGTTCACCAGGACACAAATAAACAACACAACATTTGTATTAATCAGTGATAATTCTGGGTGTTTATAAAAGCATTGGTGTTGCTTTGGCAAGAATATCATCTTGCTTGACAGAACTATTTGAAGTAGCAATGTTGGATTTTCTGCTGTATATATATTCCAAAGAATATTTGCCTTGTTTTTAGAACATTAAGGTTCTAAAAACATCCTTGTGTCTACTTTGGTGAAAGGGCCATATGTTTGCAAGTTGCTATACTTAAAATGAATCAGACTTTGTGCAGAAGCTGTTTCAATGTAAAAATAAAAAGCTCTATCACATAATTTGGTTTAATTTCCTGACAGGATAAGGTATATTTTGTGTGATGAGTGCTAATAAAAATATTTTCTGTAGCACAGAAGATCCAGAAGCTGTGGGGATATATTTTAGGGGGTTTTAGTGTTCCATATCATTCTCAAGCAAGCCAATGTCTCATTTTAAATGAGTGAAATATTTCCTTCTTGTCATTGCTATGACTAACACAGAGTTCTTGAAATGCTAGCATGTTGACCTTGAAGTTTGACTTTTAATTTATTTTTATGCTGTGATTTGAATAATATATGAAACCCTCAGTTAAAAAGAAAATCATCATTCTTCAAATTATGTATGGCATCTTGCAAGAGAACTTAAAGTTCCATATTCTCCTAGCTGAGACAGCACATTAAAGAGGGAGGAAGTAGGATATGTTCTACATATACAAGGCCAGAACTCTTTTAATTTTACATTTCTTGGTGTATAATCCAAAGCAGGTTTTCCAAAGCTTGCTTTGTTTTAATAACCTTGATTAAAACCAGACGAAAAAACAGACCAGAGTGTCATAGGAGGTGAAGGTGCTCTTGCAGCATGTCTGACAGGACAACTCACTAAACAGCAATTTCTGTTAACAAGCTTCATGATATCTGAACCTTGTCTCACCAAAACTGAAAGGCCCTGACCATTTTCTCTTCTAGTAACCCACACGTACATAATTCTCAAAAGCAGAGATAGCACTTTAGCTTATTACAGTGCTGGGAGAAAAAAAAAACTGAAGAAAAAATGTTATTAAATCAAGCTTATGACAGATATGGTTTGTATTGTCATGCAATTTTAAAATCAAGTTTTCTGAGTGTTATGTTTTGTTCCACAATGTTTCAATATAATTAATTTTTTAAATATTCAATGTCAGAAAGCATTTTAAAATTTCAAAGTACTGATACAAAAATCAGTACACAAAACTTTCACAGTGACATTTTGATCGAGTAAAATAGCAAGTACTAAAGCGCTTACTAATTTTAATAATAATTTTAATTTTGAGAAGTTAAGAGGAAGCACTAATGAAGCTCTCTCAAGGGGTAAAGATTTGCTTCAGTTTGTTTCTGTTTGTAGTCCCAAAGTCTGGATGCAAAGCTCAGTGACAGAGTGAAAGTCTGCAGAGTGGTTAGGATAGTTTGGCTCAAGGCCTAATAAGCTATTTTCTTTTAATTTCTGTGCCTCTGTAAAGGATTTTTTTTTGGTTTCAAACTATTTTTTAGCTGGATAAGTTTAGCGCATTTAAAAGAGCACTATACAGTGCCCACTTTGAGGCAGAACAGGATAAATTGTGTTTACATTACTGAGATGGCTAAGATTCTAGGAAATCAGGTTCAGGGAACTAAGAAAAAACTGAGAAGTGTTATTCATACAGAAAAAAAAAAAGGGAAAATATTTTAAGATATTCATCTTGCAGCTAGTTATTATAAAATAAAGTTTTGTTCTGCTCAATGTAAATATATATTGTGTGATTCCTATCCATATCTTTCCAATTTAATTTGTTAAAGCCCAGGCCTATAACAGCTATTTTATCAAACAAAGTGGAAGTGAGAAAAGCCATGTAAGCCCCTTATTGGAAATACAGAGTGACTCTGGATCCACCAATTCACTTTTTCTAACAGATAAACATAGTGTTACATGGCGCTGTTTGACTAAGGTAGAAATGTGAGTCCTTCTGTAGCTGAGATATAAAAAGGCACAGCAGTTCTGGAGAGCCCAGGAATCTCTTTGGGCATTGGTAGTGGTTGTTGTGTGAGTGAGTCCTGCAGGCACAGGTGGAAGTGGTTCAGTAATGTGGTTTGTGTGTGTCTTTTATACAGAAATACTCAAGTGCAACACATCATTTAAAGTGAGGGTCACGAAACACAATATAATCCCCTTATCATGGAAAATGTGTCTGAAAAGTACTTCCATAATGAAATATAATGAAAATTACAAGACCTGTTGGTCTGAACTAGCCTAGATAATGAATTCACACAGCCCAAAAGTAAAAGGAATGCTTTAACATAAAGTTTTTAACTCATTTAATCCTTGAGCTGAAAGTAACGTTTTCTAATATTTCTACTAACTTCAGTACATCTGCATTTTCTTTTTTTTTGCATACAAGCTGCAGCAAGTAAAATAACATCCTGAATCGATTATTGAATAATAGTCAAAGAAAATTCAAAGTCTTTTCTGACCAATCATATGGACTTGCACTCTATTTTCTATTGGTTTAATGCCCTCTGAGGAGATGATATAATGTTATGATCATTGAACTTTAAGTATTAGTAAATGCAGAATAGAAAAAACCACTAAAGGAACAATAGTAGCACTGAATTTTTTCCTGAGAGCCTGGTTCTCTGAATCTGAATGTAGATTGTATGATCACACCTGCATCATTGCCCCAATGTGAGCAGTTATTATAAATGGACCTGATATATAGTGAACGATATTTACAAAGGAAAATTTCAATGCTTAACTGTCCAGTAGTTAGGAACTCCAGAAAGCTGAAAGAAATTTAAAAACATGACAAAATAATTCTGGGAATGCAGGTTAATTAATGCTATAGCTTTAATTTGCTCTAATTATTGACAGAAAATACTAAAATATTCCAGAGTAGAGGATTTCTCAAAATATTTAAAATATTATTTATTATTTTCTCAGATTAATTTGAAGTTTCCATCAGAGGATTCTGAGATCAGGGGACTTCCAGATTTTAAATCGTATGCTCTTTTTGGAATGCAGATGCAATGCACATGCCCATTTTTTACTTAAGTTCTTCCAGATAACATTTATTTTACCTTTACTTAAATTATTTAAACTGACAGATTTGCTTTCTCACACTAAAAGAAAATTGAAAGAGAAAAATACTTTATTAGCTAGCTGATTAAGAAGACAACTGGTGAAGTGACATATTTCGATCCAGCTGCAGGAGACTCCCCACATGGTCTTGAGCCACAAGCTCTTTCTTCAACAGAGGATACTTTGAAGGCAAAAGTCATCTGTGGAAACATGATGAGTGAACATTTGGAAGCTTGGGTATGTGGGACACAAAATTCTGCCATAAATTATCAAAACACGTCACATCAAAACTCTTGATGCCTATTGGTGGTGCCCGCAGAGCACCCTTGCACAATAATTAAAGTTTCCTGGTTTCTCAAAGGGGCTGATACTGTATAGTTTCTTCAGTTTCAGGATGTAATTACTCTCTGAACTCTGTTGGAATGATGACCCAGTCTAGATCATCAGCTGGAACGATGAAGCTGTTATTTCCTATGAGGACAAAGTGTTAGAATAGCATGAAGGCACATTAGGCAATAGACTTCACAGTGATTTGCTAAACAAAAAAGGAATGCTGAGGTTTTGGGATCTTGCAACCATTGCAGTATTTTGGAGAAAGTTCACATTTGTGGCTAGAAACCTGAGCTCAGTATAATTATTGCTTTCAATATATCTTTCTACTTAGTGGTATACCTTTGCACATTCTTAAAATATGCTCTATTTTCCATTGTGTAATCAATTTCCCTTTTCATGGCTGAAAAACACCCAGCTCTTAGCACACCATCCAAAAGCCGGCTTTCCCTGAAAATTATGCATTTTTCATACACAGTTTTATTCCCACTAAATAGTAATTAAGCTCTGACACTGATAAACATTTTGAATTTTCAATACAGCCTAATTTTAATGAGACACAGACAGAAGATGGATTAAGTCCATTTTTATTTAGGTTTGGACAAAAATTATTTTGGTATTTATGTATTGCCTCATTGTTTGCATCACCATCACATATTGAGGAGGAAGGAGGGAATCACATCCAATGGAGATGGGGAAGCTGGCCTACTCTGAACACAGGGGAGACTGTCTCAGCAGCAAGGCACTTGGTCTCCTTTGGCTTGTAAACTGCAGGGGAAGGTTCCTCCCAGAACACCAGAAAACAGAGAATTTTTAATTTCCCACCCTCAAGTCTGTCTTGCCAGACACATCAGCCCTTTTGGTGATCCAAACTTTTATGGCAATTTTCCTTTTTGAATTTCAGGAATGCCAGTGAAGGGGACCAGTATCTCCTCAGGGGTCTATGCACAAAAAATCTGTACCTGCACACACACTGATCCATACACCCACGAGCACTAAATGTTTGCATATACCTCCTTAATAATAATTATCAATATATGTAGTTGTAATTTTTCACAATTAATCATAATAAAAGAATCAGAGAAGTGCTGAGATTGAAATGGACCTCTAGAATTCATCTAGTCAAAAGCCCTGCTTAAAGACTGGCAAAATATATCAGGTTGCTCAGAACATTGTCCAGTCAGAGAAAATCATCAAAAAATGGTAATTTTTGTAAAAACTCCCCACAATTCCCAGTTGACTAGGACCATGGTAGATATCACTGTCACAAAATAAATTGTTTTATTTGGGGCTCACATTTGTGAGCAAATAGTTTCATTGCAAATTCTTTGATTCACAAATGCCTTCTTCACTCAGTAATCAAGGTTGTCATTTCCTTGATGTTAAGTAGATGCAGTGATAAGCAACTTTAATCCCACTACAGCATGCGGTGCATGCAGAATAGAGCTGTCAGACAGAGCCAGCTACAACAAATCTGCTCAAGTACAATGTCAACTGAGAAAGTTTAAATTTAATAAAAATTATTAATAGATTCACCAACTTTGCCTGTTCAGGAGTTACATCATCTGTTGATGGTTAGAAATCTCCCCAGTGCCGTATCACTGGATCTTGCTTATGATGTACGCAACATTAGATTGGCTCTCAGCTTTGCTGTGGCTGAAACCAGGAGATTTTTATATTTATATTTTTACCTTTCTTTTAGGTTAAATGTAATTCATGCTTCATCAGATTTGAGGCAGGGCCACAAATGTTTCTCCACTTTCTGGACTCTGGCAGTGCCACTTGGAAGCTGCTACTGCCATAGCAGAGCATATTGTCAATCCTGTGTTTTCTGTTTTCTTGCAAGCACTTCCAGTTTTGCTGAATAGAAGGAGGGGCAGCAGCATCTAGACTAAACATCATAGCTGCTTGCAGTTGCAACATAATGAATTGGATCTTCAAAGTCCTTTCTTCTCCCATATTCCAGTCTAGATCATCATTAGCTACAATTTTCCACATCCTAAAGCCATTTAATTTGACAGTATGGACAACCTACCTGGAAGAAAAGATATGGCTATATTTGCCAGGTCTTTAGAGAATAATTACTCAGAACTTACAAAATTTCTGAAAGAGACAATGTGCCACTGAACCATAAAACACAGATGAAGCAAAAGAATTGAGTCAAATTTGCAGTTCAGTATTTTCTATTTTTTTCATCCAACACTTCTCTGCTTCATACCAAAAATAAAATTGAAAAGAACTTCCAATAAATTAGTTTATGTGCATTTGAAGTCAGGTCAAGCCTCCTTTCTGGATTTCGGATTAAGTTTGGCTGGAAATAGACCTATATAAGTGATTCAACTCTCCCATTCAATTTTTTTTAATGTAATAAGAGTTCCAGACATAGACATATTAACTGGCAAGTCAATCAGATAAAACCACTGAAACACATTAACGACTGATAATACATTTTTAAATAACTGTTTAATATCTGCTTTATCCATTTGTTTTATCTTCTTGGGTTGTTTTTAATGAGACAACTTGGCCCATTTTTTTTCCCTGGACATTCACCTTATAAACACAATGATTAATATATTGCACATAAAAAAGTACACTAGTGACATCATTAGCTGAGATAACATGCATCATCTGACAATTCTTGGCTGACATTTGTGAAGAAGAGCCAATATACAGCCAATGCTTTTAAAACTTTGAAAATACAAGTTTATATTATTTTTCACTTAATTCTGATTATTAGTTTGGGGGACTTTTACCTTCATCCTTGTGAAAACATATTAAGAATGGTGTGATCTGCAATGATTGGAATTAGAAATACTTTATAAATGGCTGCTTTATATTTTGTTATATTACCAATGACAACAAGCTCTATTCTGTTTTCATTCCATATTTGAAATTTCCATGGACATCAATAGAATTGTTGAGCAAAATTAAAGAAATGAGTCTTAAAGTTTAGGCAAGGCACTAGACTTCTTTCAGGTGGAAAAGCATCAAGTGTATTTTATTTTTTCTGCTTTAATTCCTTCCATTCTACCTCTTACTCTATACATATACACACACTGCCTTATGTGCCCAGCAAGAAATTACAATAGTTGTAATCAGTGGAAGTAAAAATTAAAAATATTTGATGAAAGGCAGGGCTGTGTCCCTGTAGCAACTTATCCTTGAGAAATTAACTCCCCTGTTAAAGTCTCAGACAACTCCTTGGATGCCCAAAATTTACAGATTAGGATATTGTTTAAACAGAATATTGTTCCTCAGAGTGTTTAAATCTCTCTAATCAACATACTATATCAGACATTTCAAAAAAGATGCATATTGTTCCATATGGAGTTAGGCACAATGTTTATCCTTGACACTCTTCTTTAAATGTCAAATTAATAGTCTATTTCTAATACAAGAATTATCTGGTGGGGAAAAAATTTCCCCTATTCACTAGAGTATTTTCATGATTTTAGTATAAAACTTCTTAGAAGATTTATGTTTAAAAAAACTCCATGATCAATTTTGCTTTACTGTCAGAGGGAAACTGCTGAATATTCAGAATAGACTCACTTCTATTATTAGTTTTATCATTAATGGCCCTAACAAAAATTAAAGTTGATCAGATTTACAACGCCAAAACAATTTACTCCAAAAAGTGTGTTCAAAAATATGAAATTTGTCATGTCATGAGAAAGTCTGGTGGTGAGTGCTGTCACAGACACACAATATATATTTGCCTTTTTGGCTGCTGTTGTCTCAAATGTTTTGTACCTCAGTTCAGTTGAGCGTTTCTCCCCCAACTGTATTTTTCCACTGTTCTTTCCACTTTACGTTTCTTTTTCACTTGATTGCTGGTGCAGGTTTCTGTCTTGGGGCTTTCCTTCTTTCTCTTAATGAGCACTCTCTCACACTCCAAGTACACTTGTTACTCCATTTTATCTCTTCTCCATCATGCTTACTCACCCTTGCTTTTTTTCTTCTTTCTTTCTTGTCTTCTTTGTAGCTGAGAATTGAAACGGCACAACAGCTCTGGACAGGCCAGGAGTTTCTGTGGATATAGACACTGCTAATTGTGTGACCATCTCCTGAAGACACAGGTGGGTGTGGTTCAGTAACACTGTGTGTGTTTTTCTATGCGTAAATCATGGAATACTTAGCTTAATGCAGGGGCGCTGTGGACCATACAGTGTGTATGACACTAGGAGTCCTAACAAGCTCTTTTAAAGTGTTCTAATATCATGTACACGTGGTGCTTAGGGAAATGGTTTAGTGGTGTCCCTAGTGACGATTGAACTAAATTATCTTAAAACCCTTTTTCAACCTAGATAATTCCATGATTCTTTAAATCAAGTTATGTCTGCTACACTGTCGTGAGGTGGTGAAAGCTCATGCTGGCCAGTGGAGTGATACAATTTCCTGTGGAGAAAGGTGTGCCTTTTGCTTCTTAAGTCCTGCTTTTTTACATCATATCCATCTATATATTCTCTGCCATTGTGACAGTCATCAAAAAAGACTTTGCAAAATAGCCAATTAAAAAAAAATTCTGTGCAGTCCTTTATCTGCAGGTTTCTACTGTTTTAGAGAAAGTTTCTACCTCCTTTTAAGTGTGTTTTGAACATCTTACAGGGAAGCATTTTGTTGAAGTGTGAAAGGGATTACATTAACAAATCTCAAAACAGAGGCTGCACACTTCCAGAGGCCTCTCCAGCCCACAGGCCAGCTCCTACAGACACTGGGCTTTCTCCTGAGGGTTGTCAGAAAGATAAATACAGGATCTGCCCTTTGTTAAATGGAGGGTGTCCAAGGAGAAAAGTAGAGATGTTAGCCTTAGTGAGGCAGTCCTACAATTTTTCTTTGCCAGTGAACTAATGCATGATTATATTAGTTGTAGTCATACTACTTCACATCATTTATATACTTAGAAACACAAACAAAGGAATTCACAATAGAAATGAGCTAATGCTGTCATCTGGGATTTAGTATAGTGAAAATATATCCAAATATCTTTGCTATTTTA
>VWYI01021015.1:0-57683 GCA_013399455.1 Anthoscopus minutus | reverse complement strand
TACAGTATGCCTCACTCAAGAACCATTCTTATATAATTTGGTGCATTGAGGTGGAAGGGAAATGGCTGACAACCTCAGTTTTGATAAGATGGCACTAAAAAACCTGATAACTTTCAGGTAAGATAGACTCAAGCTTTTAATCTACACAGAGAATTTCTGGTCATTTACTGAAACACAGTTGAATTTATTTTCTATAGCTCACATAGCTCATTTTCTATAGCTTATCATAAGATAAGACAGTAGATTTTTCACATAAGTAAAAGGTTTACTTAAGTAAGATTTTTCACTTCAAACCCTGGAAGGTCAGTAAAGCACTGGATCCAAAAACTAATAGAAGACCACAAGTGTGGATTTACAATACACTGTTTTCTTTTTATCATCTGTTCACCTTCAGTCTTACTCTCAGGAAATAAGATAATACTGTGGCTTACAGTACTTCCATTAAGGCATGAACTTCTCTATACTGACTGTAAGGAAGAGTGTATAGGAAATATTTTACCTCAGAATAATTAATGAAGAGCAGATTAATAAGGTAGTTTACCTTACTTATACTTATTCATCTGCAAGGTCATCATAAAAGGGAAGTTTCTAAGGTCCAACTGCCTAAACATTAAGGTCAAAAGTTTGAGCTAAATTAAACCTTTGCAAAAATGTTTTAATTTTAAACTTCAGCTTGCTAATTAAAGGGTTAAAAACATGCAGAGGTAACGATCAGTAATTCAAAAGCAATTGTTAATAAGGTAATTTATAGCTGTGTTCTTTTGAGTGTCTCTTTACCTTCTTTGCTACAAAAATAAGGTTATTTCCAGAATTGTTCTAACCTAATTAAATATCCTATTATCTCTCAACCAAGCATAATTCACACCCTATTCTTGACATCAGTCCTGGAAGCATTACAGGGTACTCCCCTGTGGAGAGCATTTCAGTGGAAAAAGCTGGTGGATCTCAGCTTTCTCCATTGAATTATCTGATATTGTGGTGAATTTAAGGAGAGATCACTGTGTGATAGGAGGTGGTTTGATATAATGTTAATTAATTAAGGACAATTATGTTCAGCAATGATTGCCGTAGCTGAAAGATAAAAGCAAAAAATGAGGTAGCATGAGAAGAAAAAGTAGATAATAGTTTTAAGCCAGGATTTCCACTTAATTTTGCTCTGGTTATTTCTTGGATCCTATACATCTAGGGGTGCAAAGAGGAGATTTTATTTGTGATGCTTGAGAGAGACACACACAGCAAAAGGGGTGTACATCCACAGAAATGAAGTGAACTTCCACATCATTGGCATTTGATGTACCAGATGCCATTTTTTTCCTGTCTATATAAAACTAAAACCAAGAAGTGCAACCTATCCGCTAGATAGTACTGGCAGCAGCCAGCATTGTGGTTATTTTTACATTCCCATCTCAAGGACGTTTTCATACTCCCAATATGGGAAATAAAAAAGAAAAAAAAAGCCTTTTCGTAGTAATATTCCAGGAAAGAAGTGGTTCTTCCCTGCCTAGAAGCACACTGGAGCATATTGGAAAGAAGAACTAGATAGAAAAGAAAGAGAATAAGACCAAACAAAACAAACAACAAAATCTATGGGGAAGTCAAGTATATTTATGTCATTAAGAAACCTCAAAATAGTTCTCTGATGTCCAGCTTGAAGCCCAGAGTATGTATCAGAATGGGTAACCCTGGAAATCCAAGAGCCATTCTACAAGTCTGTCTCGGCTATTTCACTCTCAGCTGCCCATCCTGTTCTCCTAAATATGTCTTCATAGTCTTCAGACATCCAGGTATTTATACTCTCGGCTTAAAAAGGCACATCATCCCTTCTACCTGCTTATCACTCCAGCTCAACCTGCTGGGTGCTGCTGATTCTAAAGAATGAGGGTTACAAGTGACTGTTTCTTTCCCCCTCTTCTATTACACATTAACTAAAGATGAAGGAAAACAAAATGTTTTCTCCTTCACTCCATGCCGTGGGACTCATATTGGATCTGAGCCTTGCCAACAGTGATGCCTGGAGAGGCTACCTAGAACAGAGTTAGAGAATAAAGGATGGTATTTATTAAAAGGCCTTTAATAGATACACTTGGGCAGGGCAGGAGCCCTTCAGAGGCTACATCCAAGAGGGACAATAGTCATGAGTTTTTCAGACAGATATAAGTTTGGTGTATTTGCATATCAGAGGGTAATTTTCCAATTACAGCTTCAGGTAATTAAGTAATTTACTCCAAGTTTGCCCCCCCAATTCACTGTTGGTTACAGTTTTTGGGCCCTGAGACAGTAAAGTGTCTTTGACTTTTAGGCCTAAAGAGACATTATTTTGTCTAAATAAAGTCTGATCTGAACAATATAGAAGTTAAAACTTAAGGCATCAACAACAAGGATATTTTCATATGGATTTCAACCTAGTTCTTCAGATGTCCTTGTATTTTCAACATATTGTGTGTCAAAATGACACTCAAGGACTATGCTGTGAAACTAATTTTGGAAAACTCACAGACCAAGTTGTTCCTCAACAAGGTTTGTCTGTCAGCAGTTGTACCTTTTTAAGAGTTTTATTCTTTAAGTAACTCCCAATGCCTTTAGTACACTTTAGGCATATACCTGAAGAAGAAGCAAGCACTGAATGAAATTTTAAAATCATCTTTGGTTGTGTAAGAACTTTCAGTGATTTGGACCTTAGAACTCAGAGAAGGACTGAAATAAGGGACGGAAAAAAACCAGAAGGAATGATGAAAGACATACCCTCAACTTAGTTAACATTTCTATTATTACCACACAATCAATTAACAAAATCATATTCAAAAAGGAGAGTATCCTTCAGCATTCAAAGGGCTACTTTGGAGAATACTTTGGAGAATAACATATGGAGAAACATTTCCATATGTTTTCTGGTTCTTCCAGGCATGGATTCTCATGAGGTCTACTTTTTATTTTTTATTTTCTTTTTTATTTTGTGAATTTGATTGTCTGGGTTGATTTTTTACCCACGAAATACTTTCAAACTAGAGTAAGCTTTCCAAAAACTGTTGGTGGGAGGAAGAGAGAGTAGAGAGCATCAGGCTGTCAAAATGATGTGAGGACACGGAGGCAACTTAGGTTACCAGTGCAGCTAGTTCTGTAACCAAGGGGAGAAAGCTTGAGATAAACGACCCTTTTCCTCACTGGCCTGAGGCCCTGGAAGTATGCTAGGAATGCTGTTCTCCTTCCAGAGGAGCTGATTCAGTTTCACTTGTGGTGGTTTAGTTCCCACTGTCATCACTCTCGCAGTGACAGTTGCCATAGCGAGTGAGAGAGAGCCCTGCATGTCTTTGGGTACTGACACAAAAGGCTGCCTGTCTCCTCTGCAATTTGGCAGGAGATCCTTTAGTGTGGGATGATGTGTAGCTGTGCCCTTACTCTGCTGCAGACCTCTCTGAAGCTTACTGGCACATTCCTGGAGAGAGCAAGCAAGTACAGGCAGTGCTGACTGGCCATTTTCCTTACTGGCAACCTACCACAATATCTGCATTTGACCCATGTTTTCACCAGCTGCTCCCTCAGCACTTCATAGGCTTTGCACCTGAAAAAAGGAGGAAATATTTATTCATTTGAACGAAGCATAAAATGACTCAGCTGGCCACCAAAGGGTCCCTTGCACAAAACCTGACCAATGTTTAACGCAGTGTTATACAACAGCCCTTTCGATGCAATTCAGTAAAAGATTGCACTGCTCTTTTTTGGGAGGATCTCATCTTCCAAAATGGAATTTAGGACACTTAATTTTACACCATTAATCTTCCTGTACAGGAAGAAACATTAAAAAAACACAACAAAACAATCTAAAAAGATACAGATTTAAAAACAGGGAACACCAAGTCTTCAAGCTGCCATTTAGCACTAGCTAAGGATACAGACTTCCTCTCTGCAGTGAGGTTAGATGTATCAATCCACTTGGAGCCAGAAAGTTACTGCAAAGGTATAGTATGCGGTTCTATTTCATGTAGGAGATTAGTGCTTTTCTTTTCAAAATGTGATACACTAGCCCTATAGCACAATTAGTATTTTAGAGACTGGGCCACTCCCACCTACCAAGGAAACCCAGTTTCAATGCTTTCCTTAGATAGAAGAGCTCAAACCTGTATTATCTCACTACCAGAGCAGAAAACCACCAAAACAGAGGCTTCTCACAGGAGGAAATTTGGTTGCTTCCTTAAAAGCAAAGAGCAGTCATGTACCTGTAGTGGCATGGTCAAGGGCAAGATGCACAGATTCTGATATTCTGAGACAAGCACTGAACCTGGAGTGAAAAGCTGGTACTTCTTTTCCCAGCAGAAATGAAAGGGTTGGCCTTTTTCAGGCATTTTAGCATGATCTGAGAATATCTCAATACTAAGCACTTCAGAGAACTAAAATGAAAGGATGTTTTACGTCTAACCTCTGAAAAGACATAGATGTTAGCCCTCAGTCAGATACTGAAACCTGTTGTGTTGAAACACTTCTAAGTCAATTCCAAGGAAGTCAGATTTTTTTGTTGTTGCTGAAAATTGAAGCATTAGCATTTATCTATCTCTGAATTTGGGCAACAAGTAGACAAAGACATTGCTATTTGCTGAGAGGAAATGTTGGTTGAAAACATCTTGAAAGGCACTTCTTTTTGCAAATTGAGTCTTGTCAAGTCTTACTCATTTTGGAACACTTAACACAGGTGCTTCTGAAAATATTCTGCTTTTCTGGTTTTGTGCAGATTGCTTCAAAGAAGAAAAAAAAAGTAGAAAAAGCAGAAGAAATATACACCTTCATTTTACAAATATCTGACCTGAAATGGAACAAAAGAATGGCCCTACGCTTAAGGCATTGAGCAGTTATTCAGGAATGACCCGGAGCAAGTAATTTAATCTGTCTCTACCCTGTTTCCATAGCAAAGATCTCTTTTGCTTCCCCGGCAATTTAAGCAGTAAGCTTTTCATGAGAGACTTTGTTTTACTTTGTGCATTTGTATCTGCATTACACGAGAGAACTTCTTTCTGCAAAAGCTTCTAAGCCCCACTTCGTTATAAAGATAGATATATAAAATATAAACATAAGGTAAACTGGGCAATTTTTATGATCATTTCTGAGGATAACACTTTAGATTTCGGTGAAACAGGTTTTCCTTTGAATGTATTTTTGAAGATGTTGCTTTAGTCATATATATCAAATATTACAGAATAGAGTTTCATTTGCACACATCTCAGTTTTTTCCACTCTAAATGAACACTGCACAATCTGGAAGGATGATCTAATGCCATCCTTATTTGGTGACAGTTTATCATGGGCTATATTCCCTGAAAGCATCATTATTGGAGATGTTATCATTTCCACTAAGTAATTAAATTATCTCCAAGAAGGAGTTATATATTTAAAATGGAATCAGAGCTCCCTTATCTTCAGCACTATATACGTTATAAATTTTCTCAGGAACCCCAATTAGAATGTCAAAGGAATTTGGCACTGGAAAACAAAGGAAATACATAAACCTCCTTAGGACAAATCTGAAACCTCATTCTTGCATGTCAAGCAGGCACTGCCCTTACCGCACAACAATCAAACCCCACATTCTCAGCTGATCCAAGTCAACCTCTTTGCCAGTGGAGCCCCAGACATTTACCCCAGCTGAGGATCTGGCCCACATGTAATTTATTGCAAGCTGCCATGCCCCAGATTGTGCAGCAAAAGTTCTTTATTCCGGGATCCTTAATGGCAGTCGTGATCACATTCATTGAAATGTGGCAATTAGTGGTTTTGTGCGTGGAAAAAAAATTTGTTCTTTTGTTTAAGTCAATAACCTGTAAATGGACACTTCAAAAGTTGCATGACTTAGTATGAAGAGCCAAAATAAGGTAAGGGGCAGAAAGGTCAGAAAACACTTTTTTCAACATTATGACTGTATTAAAATAAACTTCACTGTGTACCAGGCCTGCTTCCAGTGTATTACTTGGCAGGAACTGCTCTGAATATTTTATTAACAAAATCAAAACTCAAATAAAAAACTTATGTCACGTGCAAATGACATTAAAACTGGCAACATTCCTATTTCTACATTGTTTTATGCCAGTCAATTCTGAACCCAAGTTTTTCAACCCGAAAACACTCCAAGAAAATCTTCATTTGGAGAAATATCAGGATGCAGCCTTCTGTCCAGTAATCTAAAGGTCACTGTCTTTGTCACAGAAGTGGGACATTTGACATCCATGTCCTCTTCAACCTGAGTGGGTTTGAAGTTCTTGTTAGCTGAGTCCTACCACCAGCTAGCTGCCTATACAGTTCCCTGGCCAGAAGTGTTCTGCTCACCCTCCAGCTGAAGTTGGGCTGCTCTGTATACCCTAGAAATAAAAATTACTTGAATGCATTAAGTAGAAAAGAAGACTTTCATCTGTCTCAAACTTAAACATATTCTTCACCTTTGATTGCAATATTCATTATGGAGTCAAAAGAAAGGGGATGGTCAGGAGCAAGTGTCCAGAAATGAAAACTGACATTGTGAAAGGGAAACCAAAATTCAAAGTTGTGAGCTGGGAAGTCCAAGTAACTGGGATCACCTTTCATAACAGAAATATCCCAATGGAATTTGAAGTCCTGTAGGAGGATTTTATAGCATGCAATTGTACCAGGCAGCAGAAGGCAGTGATATCTGGAGCATGGGGTGCAGTTCTGGTTCCTCAAATGCAAAACAGATAAATTAAAAAGGAAAAAGACAGAAAGAAGGCTATCAAGGTGTGAAATTAAAACACTTTCCTCTGGCTGATTTGGAAAAAAAAGCGTGATTGTTTTTTTCTGTAAACCTGTCAATAAAGTTAGTACCAGGAGGAGAAAAAAGGGATTTTAAGCTAACAGTGTTGGCGCGGGAACAGATGGATATAAACTTGCTAAAAATACGTTGAAAACTTCACTACTGCATCAAAGGACTGAGGTTCTAGAACAGATATCCAGTAGCTGTTGTAGAGACAACTCCCCCAAATCAAAACAACAACAATAAAATGAGTTTTTAAAATTGCTTTGACCACTTCATTAAATAATTGACCACCACAGCTGACTCAGGTAGCAGTGTATGGATTTCCGTGATCCAAGAGAGCCCTTTCAGACTTGCATTGCTCTGAATTTAGAAGTTGTTACCAAAATAACATAAACACCTGAAGGTAATTGGAGTACTTAAGCAAATTGGTAGATTCTGTTTCATGACTGTTCATTAGCAGCACACTGATTATCTTTTATCTGTATTTAAAAGGAAATGGTTTTCCATTTCCCACTGTTAATCTTTCCTTGCTGCCTGTATTAATTATTAATCTGTGTTTTAATTCTATTTTCAGACTTCTTAAATGTGTTCAATGGCCAGTTTGGTTTGCCCAAGAGACACTGCTATTATTTCAGCTAGAAACCATGTTCTGTAACAGATTTGTATTTTGATTTGATCGAGTTCACAGTTCGATCAACTTGTAACAACAAAAAAAAGAAACCAAACAAAAAAATAACCAACTAACCAAAAATAAAAAACCAACCCAAAACCAAAAAAACCCCTCAACCCAAAAAGTTTAGTGGCAATGAAGTCATATCTGAATCTCTGTCTGCCATACAGAACTAGCATATTTCCTTTTAACAAATATTATCGTTTTGAAGTTTATAACAGCAGTAGACACAAGTTACTTTTGAACTTAGAGAATTCTCTACTCTTCTTCTGCATTTTCTCAGTGCCTGAAGGCTTCAGGAAGAGTTTTGTGACAACCGACATGACCCAAGTCCTACCTACATATATACTGGGGGGCTGCTGCATGTAGTGACCAACCTATTTTGTCTGAAAGTCGCTGATCACCGGCAGGAACCATGTGGGGAGCACACAGAAAGTGAGTAATTAGATTACAATGCTTCCTTGTAGCCGGAGTTTCTTGTAAGCCCTGACCATGTTTTGCTTTCAGCAGCAGCTTGTTGGAATCACATTACCCTGTAACAGACCTGGTTCACTTTAGTCATGAGCAGCTGGATCTTAAAAGCTCACATTGGCCCATATGTTCATAGTACTTAACAATGACTTTTTATTTTTTTCCCCCCTTCATTTATTTGAAGCTTCTTCTGAGCAACTTTTCTAAGATTTTCTCAAGCTTCAGGGATCTAGGCATGACCAGCAATGCATGAAGTCTACTACTCGGTTAATTTTATTTCAAACTGCAGTAAACTCATCCCAGCCTGAGGAAAGATATGATAATGGTAGTCATCTCCTCTCACTTATGTATTGCATTCCAGTTACAGCAAGAAATTGCAGTATAATGGAACAGGATGGAGGTTGTCAGGACTGTGAAGTGAAGGAAAATGACTGATTCATAGACTTTTAAAGAACTGGCCGCAACAAAGCACTGGTGAGCCTATGTTGTGCTATAAAATTAATCCAGTCTATGAAACCTTTCTTCCTATTTCATGTATTTAGTACCCTTTTGTAATGTTTACACATACATAGGCTAAACTAGGTTTATGCAGAAATGTTTTAAGTTCTCTGCATTTTCAAAAATATTTCTATTTGTCCGCTTTCTTCTCAAACTGCTTATTCTTCATAAAATTTGTAATGCTATTTTCCAGCAGGACAAAATAAACCAGAAGACCAATAAGAATATTTTTGTCTCCTTAGGGAAACTGATATGAACAAATAAATGAGCAAAATTAAGCTACAGTTTCATATAATATTTTTGAATAATCTATCCTGGAGTGATTTTTGAACTTTAGGTTCTCAATCAAAAATCAATATCTGTTTATCAAAAGTTCTGTGATGGAGTAGAATGTCATACTCAGGCCTTCTGGTTACCTCAATCCTACTTCGACAAGCAACAACTTCACATCGATTTCATTCCTGTTAAACAGTTGGCAAGGCTGCCTTAATTTAATTTTGTTAATTTGGTTTTAATATTATTGTCTCTATTTTGTGCAAGTTTCTTAATGATTAAGAAATGCTGGTAGCTATCCTGGATCTTATTGTAACAACAGATGCTACCTGCAACTTTTTAACAGAAATTGTTGAAAATTCCTAGATTGCAGGACTAACTGTCCTTAAATATTTTTTTTAAAAGTCAAAATGCATTCTTGAAACTCAGGGGGTTTGTATCTGCTATTTCTATCAGAAAATGTTTTGGATCACCTTTCTTTGTTGGTTTTATTGTATTTCTTGCCTCTTGGGATTTTTTTCCTTTTTTTTTTTTTTTAAATTTTGTTTGTTATGACAGCACGGCCCTTTATTGTCCCCCTAACTGCTGCATCATCATTTTTGAATAGACTACTTTATTGCCTTTTTCTTCCTTAACTGTATTTAATGTAAAAAACAAATTTTCTCCAATAACTAATTTTCAAATAACCATTCCTTTAAGATTTTTGTAAGACTTGTTAATCTGTCAGTGAGAGGTAGTGTTTGACCATTAACTGCAGAACAAAGCCAAAGCTTTCCTGCAGAGAAAGATTTCCAGTCATGCTCTTCCAGTATTTTTAAGGCACCAGTTTAATGGCCACAGTGAAGAGGTTAAAAAGTGTTTTCTGTTTATATATTTTTCAAACCAGATGACAGGCTTCAGGATTATCTAACTAGGAGTAATGAATTTATCGGCACTAAGATCTATCCCTTAAAACCCAACATCATGTGGAACATCTATTTCTGATGGATTTGCCAAGGGTGTAACACAAAACCATTTTTTTCCACTTAGAAATATTGGAATTTAAGGAAATACAGTTGGAAAACCTGTAATATAGAAAATCTAGATGAACTAGAAAAGGCAGTGTTTGCTGAAGGAGTTGGCTGAACTGAATTTAAAAAAACCTCTCCCAGCCCTGTGAATCAAATTCAGAATGAATCTGTCTTTAGTAGAGTCATAGAATATATCAAGTTAGGAGGATCCTTTAAAGCTCATCAAGCCCCATGTCCTGCTCCTCTCAGTAATACTGAAATCTGAGCTAATCATCAGGTGCTGCCTGACACTGCCAGACTTTGCCACGGTGACCGCTTCCCTGGGTGGCCTTTTCCAGCGACTGACCCACTGTAGTCAGGAGCATTTTCCTCATGTCCAGCCTGAGCTTCCCTTGTCGCAGCTTCGTTCCATCCCCTTGTGTCCTGTGCTGTCACACTGTATCCCTCTTCCTCGCCACCTTCACAGGCAAGCCTAGTTTCCTACTGCAACCCATCTCTGAAGTTTTAAAAGGTGTTGCTAAAACCAATGCATTGCAAAGCCTGGTTTGGTGTTAGGGGTTTTTTTATATTCAGAGAACTTTTGTGCAAATATAAGCACCTGGTAAGCACTTAGGCTTTGGGGTGATTCTGTGAATTGAGTTACATCTTTGTATAATTCATGGTTTGTTATCACTGCTCTTGTTCACACCTTGCTGGGTGGAAGTTTACAAGTAACTCCCTGTGGTGCAAAATGCAAATGAGCTTTGTTTTAAGAGCAAACCCAAGGTGAAGCAGTGCTTTATGGCTTTCCTAGCAAGCAGGATATTCTCAAATTATGTTTGATACTGAAAATGCAGTCAGGTGATCATAAATTATAGAACTTCCAAAAACTTACCCTTTTATTTCTAATTCCTTTGTTTCATTTCTAGTGTTGCAAGCTTGCATATGCCTGTACAGCAAAATCCAGGAAGTCTCTGTGGATTTAAGCAGTATAATATATTTAACAACAGTGTTCCAGTGTATGGAAAAAACAGACACTTTTTAATATAGTACAAAGGAAAAGAGTGTGAATGACATAAAAATAACTTAGAAACAAGAAACTATAAAGACAAAAGGAAAGACTACTATTTTTGAAGTGAAGCCCATACTTTTCTAAGTAGTCTGAAGGCAAGGGACACTCCCTTGTGTAACACATTTGAAAGTCAAAGGGAAGTTTTCTATACTCAAACTACATCTAGTTAATCTAATAGTAGATAAACTATGTTTTTAAAAAATCTCTTTTGCAGTGTTGGGCATCCCAGAAATCCCCGTCTTCTCTCTCCAGAATGTCCATCCTGCTTGGCACAGAGATGACGCAGGAAAAGCCACTGATGTCCAGGTAGTGAGTATGTGTGAAGAAACTCTGAGCCAGCTCCAGACCTGAAATTAATTGCAGGGTCCTGACAGTATATAATCAGCCACAGATGAATCCCTTCTGCTTATTGACCCTATTCCCTTGAAGCCATTTTGTAAACTGGAATTGTAAGGTATGATTTAATGGGGGGGCCGTTTCAATTAAATTTATAGAATTCTTTAATGATTTTGGGATATATTTACACAGAACTAAGAAGTGTGACGTCTGCTTTTTGTTCTGTTGCATGTTATCTAATTTGAACTTAGAAAAACAGAACTTCTACCTCAAAGTTGCGAACTTTGTTAAATTATTATGTCTAGCTCATTTTTCTGTGCTTCCAGATTATCTCTCCTAGAGAGATCTTTGTGCAGTTAGTGTCTGGAACACATCTGTGGCTTCCTTGTAGAATTCCTGTGTGACCTGGAGCGACTATTTTGTTTTATCAAATAACACAAGGCTCTGATAGAGCACATGCTAGTAAAACTCCCCTACCTCATAGGCAGGCTGTGGGAATCAGCAGCATTAAATACCTGAGGTGCTCAATTGCCTGTGATTAGGACCATATAAGTAGTTGCATATTCAACCTCCCTATGGCTGGGACATTGTCAAAGTGTGTGCTCCATGTATCCGTGTCTGATGTGACATTTTCCTAGTACCAAATTATCTAGAGACATTACAAGCAGAATTGTGGAAGGATCAAAAACAGCTCGAGTGGCTCACCCAGTCTCTTGTTGCAAGATAAAATGGCATGCAGCTGACACAAAACATCTCAAAGCCCTTGGTTTGCTTCAGTGCCTTTTAAAGTACTTCTTCTGAAGAAGGAATATGTGTGTGTACACTGGAGTTATTACCAGCTAAAATCTCTGGCTGCTGATATCCCACATTAGAACACTGCATGTATCTATTCTAAAATCAGATGTGACATTGAAAAAATATTTGAGAGGTATGTTTGTCTTTTGATCTTTATGAATTCCTCACATACTTCTACTGATCGTGACCTTCCTGCTACTTTTGGAGGTGTATAGAAATGAGAACCATCCCTTATGTGCTGCCAATTTTTATCTTACCAGTGAGTAGTGATAATTTTTTTCTTTTGGTACAGGGGGTCATTCACAGGCTTGCATGAAAGTTTTAGCTACATCAACCAGAAGAATAACATAATCATGATTATTAATGCAACATGTAATGGCTGGTCTTATTATATATATAACTATATATAATAGTAAAGTGGTTTGCTCACTTGTGCATTATTATTGATTTAGAGATGAGATCACTTGCCACAGAATTTACTGCAGTTTTGATTTCAGTTGCGAATAAAATTATTGAAGCATGTCCCACTTTTAAGAGCAAGCCCTTTCAGCTACAAGAGACACTGGCTGATCTAAACTAGTTCATACAGAAAAAAAAGAGATCCCTGGAGCTGTTGCAGTTTTGGGATGATGACAAGCCTGATAAGCAGATGAGAAGCACATTTGTAGATGCTCTGTATTGCTTCTCTGTCAAAGCTTTTAATTTGTCCTCTTATGCTTGCTTCTCCTGAACAGCTTTTCAATCCCAAGCAAAAATCATCTCAGAACTTTTGAGCTTGGGGTAAGAGCTTAGGTTTAAAAAATTAACAGACAAGGCCAATGGACTTGTATTTTTTCTTTTTGCACCCCTTTATGTGATGAACTGCAATGCTGTGATATGTCTTCCATACAACTTGTGAACCCGTCAATATTTAATGAAAATAATCTGCTGTCTTTTCTAGCAAAATTTTTTGTGTTTTTCAGATCATTGACAAAAGTGTCACATGGCATAAGAACAGATCTGACACATTAAAATGCATTTACTGTTATATCTCCCTGGGTCTAAAATAACCAGGTTTTAATGTGCTCACCTGATGTCAAGTTTCTGATTTTGCCAATCACAGTAACTTCTTAATTGAAATGTCGACTAGTTATGAATTTAATAGTTTGTTGGAATCCATTGTAGCAGCAGTCTTGCTTGTAAAAATGAAACATTCAAACTTGGGATTGATTTTTAGCTTCTCATATGGGATTTAAGCTTTTTTAAAAAATCTTTGCACATTTTCTTCTAATTCTGTATTGAGCAATCATCAGCCACTCTACTTTGTCCCAGGGTTGGTGTCAACCTTAGATTCCTTGTTACTCATGCAAGGTAACTGAAATGGTAAAAAAATGTTGGGCTGAGGTTGACGCTGATTTTTTTCTCTGCAACTTCTTCAGGTTATCTTAGAGTCAATGAGAACCACCACCAAGGAACCTAAGGCTCCTTCTCCAGGGCATCATCTTGATGTAGGTCAATTATCAGTACTTGCCAACATCAAAAATTCTGACACAAATTGTTGCTGTTTGCCATCTTCTGAAGATTTCAACTGAAAAATGTGCGAAAAGTAAAATATAGTTGCCTTTTCCACTTCTCTTTTTAATCTTTCTGCCCAGCAACACAATAAAGAAATTACATATAAAATAAATATGCAAACTTTCAGAAGGTCTTCATTTGCATGGTCAAGAATTCTTTCTACCTCTGACTCTCTTATCAGTTCTAAAATTCTACAATACTGATATTAAATAATATCTTATTTTTTACAATAAGTACACACTCAGTTTGCTCACATGTGCATACATATATGTGGGAGAACTTTTGTGTATACATATGTGTAGCTGGTTTCATTTCCAAAATTAGTTTGTGTTTTCAGCCACTGTGGCCTTTCACAGATGTGAATGTGTGTATTTCTGAATACCTATTAAAGTGTTCTTAAACAATTTTTGCTTATTATTCATGTGTTTTTAATTAAATTCTGCTTCCTGCCTGATCTGGTTCATAATTGTTTTCAGCCTTTTGAAAACTGGCCCTTTGAAAGTATTAAGTGTAGATATCACTGGTTTGGACTTCCTTCTTTTTAATCATTGCAAATATTAAACAAAATCACCTCTATCCCAGGCTAATGATATTCTCTATGAAGAATAATTAATATCAAGTAAATTGTTTCATATCTTTGAGATTTTTGCATTTGCATTCTTATCCCTGATTGATTTATGTTAATGAATTTTGGAAGAATTATCATGTTGTAATGCAGCTGGGGCAAGACTCAGTGCAAAGTAGAACCATTTAAGGAGCAGCAGAAGCCAAGTTATTTCTGAGGTGAAAGCTGAAGACCAGCCTTTTTCCTAGGAGACCTGACCTTTTCTTTGTTGGGGTTAATCCTGCCCTGACTACCTGCCCTCCACACTCGTGTTACCAGCACGCAATTCTCTTACCTGCATGTTTTAAAACTATTGAGTCCATAATTTTTCTCTAAACACTGTAATACAAATAAAATCTTCAGCATGAAATGAAGAAATGATGCTTTTAAAAACATTCAAGTCAGATGCTGAAGTGGTTTGGTTTGGTTTGGTTTGGTTTGGTTTGGTTTGGTTTGGTTTGGTTTGGTTTGGATTTTTTGACAAAATTCATGAAAGCTGAAAACTTGGCTGAGGAAGATGCTTTTTCTGTGATGACAATTATACAACTATTTTGCTTACTTTTGACAAAGCCAAATTAAACAGAGCTCTCAGAATTTTGTCTTACACTGATAACTGTCAACTTTGGTGTGTTAGAACCATTCTGCAGGAACCTGACATACGTGGGGAGCAATGACATGGAAAACATAGGCTTATTTTTCCCATATTGGGTAGATTTTTGATCATTCATTAAACTCTGAAAGACAGAAACTAATGGTACAGTAGACATAAATAAGCCCAGTTACATCAACACGTGGTAAAACTTTTCACCGAAAATCTGCTCTTTCCTCTTACACCTGTCTGCAGGTGCATTAATTTCCAGCAGTGCCCCCAGTAGGTCAGACAGGCAGATCTCCAGGTCATGCTGACAGTACAGTCTGATGTTTCCTACTCTTCACCCAAAGGGCTTTGGGCTTCACAGCCATGAAGGCCATGGCATCTGCTGGTAAATGTGCCATCAGTTCACCCTCTGATCCATCGGGCTGGGGTTCACAATTGCTTGCTGCTCCCAGACCTCGAACAACTTCCACCAAAATCTCTCCTTCACAGGACAAACATGACAAACCAAAGCTCACAGTTGTACAGAAAGCTACAGTGGGAGAAACAGGGTGGTTGAACAGACATGGGCAGTTTTGCCAGGGCAATGCAGAGGAGGGACAGTGACACAGAGTATCACAAACCTCCATCTCTTACACACTGGGTGCCTAAAGTGGCTCTACTGCACTCAGCAAAGAGTGGTTAAATAAAATAGATGGTTAAACCTGCATCTTCAACTTTTGTGCTATTGCCTATGTTGTGTACTTGCAAATCATTGCCCTAGGTGACCAGGGTGGGAAATGGAGGAGAGGTGTAGAGTCTGGCTCTGTCAGGCATCACAGCCCTCACAGAGTGCCTCTAGAGGTGCAGGGAGCAAAGGTGAACTCAGAAATCAAAATATTGATCTCTTGGACATGAAAAAAAAAAAAAAAAGAAAGAGAGCACATTATAATATAATCTATATTACAAAATAAAAGGTTTTACTTCAGCTTCCTTGAGATGAAATTAAAGTACTATAGTTTGCAGAAAAGTGTAAGATCTTCCTTCAGAAAAATCCTCACTCGGGTGTAATAAAGAGATTTCCGAGTTCCTTCCATCACTGGTGCAGCTTTCTGTACCTTTTGACTTAACATTTTAAGAGGAAAAAATAACACACACAAAACCTGTGGCTTACTGAGTCACTTACTGGCACAGGGCCTTGTTTAAATATCTTTCTGAAGTGGTTGTCTTGGCTCACCCTTTCTCTGAGGATTTCTAATGGATTTTTTAGCTTGAAATTAAGCCAAGTAGTTTCCTCAAAAGAATTGAAAATTTTGAAGGGTTGCTACCAGTCTTTTTCTGTTTAAACTTATCAGCTGATTTCATCCATGGGTGTGAAATGCTCTTCCTTCCCCCCATCCAAATAATGAGTTTCTGATTGTGCTCTGTTGCATCACCTCTGCTCTGAAAATAACCCAGAACCTCTCTGGCTGTTTCTACACTCATGGGAATTGTGTTTACTGGTGAAACAGATGACTGCCTCAGTAACAGCATCAGTTCAATAAAACACCTTTCTTGGTTTCTCATGCAATTCCCCAGAAGATGGTCAAGCAGAGGATGGGAGCAGGCTTGCCATCCATCCAAGGGAGCCATCCATCCTTTGAGGGCTCCAAAGCCTGCACAGCCTGGTCTGACCCCATAACTGCCTAGCTGTGAGCAAGAGCTCGGGCCCCTCTGGGGCTCCATTCCAGCATGCATGATACCACAATCCTTTCCTGGGTTCAGCAACTGGTTTGTTTCTATTGTAATACAATATTAAAATTCATTTATAGTTAAAGGTCTTTATCCATATCCTGAAATTCAACCATGGCTTCCAAAATATACACTTATGCAAACATAGATCACTGCATCGACAAATTGCACTATGAAATTTTTGTGTAAAATTAGGTTAATTATCAGAGCTATCTGGACACTGTTTTCATAAATATAATATTTCTCTTAGTAGCTCTATATCAATTCAGTTTTCTTCTCCTATCACCTTCTCCTGACACTGTTTTCATAAATATAATATTTCTCTACAATATTCTCTTAAATATTCAGTTATCAATTCAGTTTTCTTCTCCTATCACCTGACATTTTGCCTACATGGTTCTACTGACAAACAACAGTAGCACATAGCACTGTGATATAGATTGTTGTTGAACTGAAACTGTGTTTTCCCATAATGAAAATCTGCTTCCACTTTTACAGATACACTCTTACATTTGAATTGAATACTTTCTGACAGTGTCTGGGAGAGTCTAACCAAATGTGTTTCTCTAGATTTTTCATCTTCAAAATTAATGTAAAATTTTCTTGTGGCAACTGATTCTTACCTCAGAAACATAAAGTAGACAAGCTCATACAGGTATCTAAAAGAATAAGCACATTTTCCAACTCTACAGGAATATTTTCCTTGATATGTGCCAGAAATGAATATTTTTCTAGGAAACCAAAAATATTTGTTTTTCACTTGAGATGCTCCAAAGCAATTACTTTTACATCCTTATTAAGAGCAAGGATATTAAATAAATTATAGAATGCCAACTACCAGAGCCCTTGCTAAAGATTTGATTGCACCAAAGTGTCAGAAATTAATAACATAAAGTACAGAAATGTCCAAAATGGAGGATTTGTAGGAATTCCACCTCTGTTTTTAAGTTCAGTTTTATACATGGAAACATTATTCCAAAGAAAATGCTCGCTATGAAATTTTCAGACAATTTGCTGTGTTTTCTGTTCTGGAGAGAAATATACATATCCAGTACTGTGAGGATTTGCATATAATCAGTTTCTGCTGTTTGTTTCAATCTCACTACTTCTCATTTTAAAAAATTCATTTTAAATTGATTTGAAAATTGTATTTAAAATTTAAATTTAAATTTATTAAATTTTATACTAAAATTCATTTTAGGAGAAGTCAGTGCACTTTTTGTATCTTTGGTGTGTGCTAAAAGTTTGTGTTTATCCTCTTTAGGCAAACAAAATATAATCAGTAATGCTGAAGATTTGATGACGATTTTCCCTGGAAAACACGAAACTTAGTGAATGTACCTCTGAAATACTTGTTAAAAATAGTTCTGAAGCCTGTGCAAGACCATTTTGGGTTCTATATAAAACATCTAGCACGTGTATACTAATTATGAGACTATGCAATTACTTATATAAAACCATCAGAAAATCCTGGACTTGTGAAATTGGTATGATTTTTGGCATTCATTTCAGAGAAAAAAAATCATTCAGTGTGAATTTCCAAAAGTAATACAATAACCTCTGAAAAGTGATAACCTACTAGTTCTTAGCAAATTAATCTGTAGTTCAAAATATACAGTAGTAGGGGTAAAAGGTCTTTAGTAGGATTTTGGGTCTATTCTGTGCAACAACAACAAATGTTCTAAACTGTAAATTATTTGAAAGGGTAGCACACCATGGCATTTCTTTGGTTTCAAATCACTGAATTTGTAATGCAGTTGCTTCTGTAGACATAAGTAAACATGGTATGTATGCAAAACACAAAAGCATTGTATGTATGCAGAACATGTCTTCACTAAATTAAAAAATGTAGCAAACTGTGTGATGTCCAGTGAGACCACTCATTAGGCTAACCTGTGATGTCATGGAGCCATAGATCAATGAAGAAAGGACTGAAAAATATAACCCAGTTTTTCTCTGTCAGTGGACACTAGGGGACCATGAGTCAGGTGAAGACACTCAGTCCTTGATTCTGCTAAATCTACAGAACTATTTGATGTCATTATTATTTTCCCTTAAAATGCTATATGTGAATAATGTGTAGCTTTCATTCTTTTTGCTCTATCTCAAAACACCTTGCAAATGGGGCAGATATGTTTATTGGTTTTATATAAAGAAAATATTTATTTTTGTTACATATCTTAACATTCTTATTTCTTTTATCTTATATTGTAAAATATAATTTTAAAATTCTTTATAAAAGGAAAATAAATTAAGCGAGATGAAAGGTGTCAGGGTCCTCCTTTTGATGATGGGACTATTCCTATTAAAGTTCAGTAATTCTCTAATCTGGGCAGATTCCAGGGTGTGATTTGTGTCTATCAAGGCACTGGCATTGAGATGTGACTTGTATCCATCAGCAAACCCTGCACCATCTTCTAGCATAAGCACATTTCTATCAGATCGTTACTGTGAAAAATGTTAAAGTAGAGGATACATACCTTTGGGGTTTTTTCCTTCAGTGTTTATAAACCATGTCCCATTGAGCTAGCAGCAGGTTAGCAAGAATAACTAAAGCTTTTCAGTATGTTGAAAGAAAAGCCTTACACAGTCAGTAGCTCTCGTTTGCAGCTGTCCCTCATGGCACTTAAATGTCATTTCAAACTTCACTTCATCACCTCGGTGAGCTAATGCGCTCTACAGCCTCACCAGATGTAATTCTCTGAGATGAAGTAAGCACTTCACATGGCTTCACCCTCTCACCCCCCCTCCTGAGAAACAGTCTTGAGCTGTTATTTATATGTTAAATTGCAGGAGAACTATGGATGAGAAATACCAATTTTAGTACAGCCTATGAACTGATCTACATTTCTTTCAATACAGTGAAATGGGGTCACATAGTTAAAGACACACAAACCAAGGACAAAAACCCAGTGGATTATCTATTGTAAAACTGGAGCCAGGTGCCAAGGATATACTTTTAATAGAAGCAAGCAAGAAAACAAGAGAATTTTACTTGGTAAATGATTGGTAAAATCATATGAAACACATACCTGTCTCTCAAGGTACATCTGCAGTCAAGACTTGATTGTGTTCTGAAATGTACTGCCTACAAGTACAAATCCATTAACTTTAATTACATTTATTTCTGGTTTTACCAATCTCATGAGTGATAGAGATTCATGTACTGGTGCCCAATCTTCTTGCCTTTTCTTCTAAGACCAATACTGCCTTTGTTTTGAGTAAAGTGTGTCCTTGGGCTTGGCTTCTCATAAAATCACAGAATCATCTAGATTGGAAAAGAGTTTCAAGATCATCAAGTCCAATTGTTAATTCAGCACTGCCAAGACCACCACTAAACCACATGCCACATGTCACCAAATCCCATCTACACATCTTTTAAATACCTGGAGGAATGCAACTCCACTGCTTCCCTTGGCAGCCTGTTCCAATGCCTGACAGACTTTTTGATCAAATACGATTTCCTAATACCCAGCCTGAACTTCTTCTGGTCTTTTCCTCTTGTTCTGTTGCTGGCTGCATGAAGAAGAGCTCGATCCCCACCTGGCTACAGTCTACTTTCAGGGAGTTGTAGAGAGTGATAAGGTCACCCCTAAGCTTCCTTTACTCCAGGATAAACGCTCCCAACTCTTTAAGAGGTTCCTAATATGAGTCAGTATCTAGACCAGCTTGTGACCCTTCTCTGGACACACTTCAGCATCTCAATGTCCTTGTGGCAAGGGGCCCAGAACTGGACACAGCACTCGAGGTGTGGCCTCACCAGTGCCAAGTGCAGGGGGACTTGGTCACTGCCCTGGTCCTGCTGGGACCATTATTTCTGATGCAGGCCAGGTGCCACTGACCTTCTTGTCTGTCTGAGCACACTCTGGCTCATGTTTAGCTGCTGTTGACCAGCACCCTCAGCTCCTTTGCCTCTTGGCCGCTTTCCAGCCACACTTCCACAGCCTGCAGGTGTTGTTGTGACCCAAGGGCAGGACCCAGCACCTGGCCTTGTTGACCCTCACACAATTGGCCTCAGCATCAGTCCAGCCTGTCCAGGTCCCTCTGCAGAGCCTTCCTGCCCTCCAGAAGTTCAACACTCCCACCCAACTTGGTGTCATGTGTGAATGAGGGTTTCTTCAATCCCCTCATCAAGGTCATCAGTAAAGATATGAAACAGGACTGGCCCCAAAAATGAGCCCTGGAACCCCATTAGTGACCAGACACCAGCAAGATGTAACTCCACTCATCACCCCTCTCTGAGACAAGATATCCAGTCAGTTTTTCACCCAGCAAAAAAAACGCACCTGTCCACACCATGGGAAGCCATTTTCTCCAGGGCAATGCTGTGGGAAATGGTGTCAAAGGCTCTACCAAAGCCCAGACAAACAACATTCCCAGATTTTCCCTCATGCACTCAGCAGGTCACTCTGTCATGGGGCGGGGTCAAGTTTGTCAAACAGGTCCTGCATTTGCTAAAACCATGCTGGATGGGCCTGATTCCCTGCTTGTCCTGTCATGATGGCACTCAATATGATCTACTGTCTCATGCTGGTCACCAGACCTCCCTGGACTTGATCCTGCAGCCACAGAATGCAAACAATCTACTCCATGAACTTCCCCAGCACTGAGGGATGAATCCTGGGATTCTCCTTCCAACCCTTTTTCCCCAAGTTCCAGCCAAAATTCTCTGTTCATCTTTGACTAGAGAAAGCTTTTAATCCAGTTTTCTCCTTCACCAGCTCTTCTTTCAGCACATGGAGAGTAAAGCACCTGTAAGATTTTCTTCTTGATGTAGGTCCTCAGTAGAGGCATTGACAGCCTGGGTAGTTTTTGAGCATAGCTTCATTGAATTCCATGCATACCTGGAACAGACAGGTGGAGATATTTACCAAGCAGCTGTGCCAGCCCAGATCTGGCCAGAGTTCCTAAGAGCAGCACTCTCTGGGAACAGCTCCAGTCAAATCTATTGCAAGCACCTTACTTGTTGACACCACACTTCTTCTACAGAAAACAAATGAACAGACAAAGCAAAATCTTCAACATTTAAATTTTCTTAAATTTTCAGATTATTTTATAGTGATGTTATAGGTACTGTCACAGGAGTATGATATACCATCATGACATTATTCTATAAGGAAATATTTCAAACATAAACATACACTTCCTCAAGAATGTGGAACATAAGCCCTTTATTATTTTCATTAGTCTCGAAATACACTTTTATAAGTGTATTTCTTGAGGCCATCAAACATTCCTTTGTTGAGACAATTTTGAGAAAACTTATGAAAAATATTTTAAAAATCCACTCTTTTTGAGATCACTGGACAATGAGTGTTGACTTTGCTGACAGAAATTTTGTCTTGGCACCAATCCACATGCCTGCAGACAGATTCTTTCATGCATCTGAGATGGAATTGTTCCAGGGCTATCTCCATTCAAACTATCTAGGGGCCTGGACCACAGCTAAATCTCAGATGTACTTATCTAGTTTGCTGCCTACCTAAAGTGTGTCAAAACTACAAAGCTGTGTACTGTTCCTTATACCATGATCATAATCACTGAAAGGAACAACAGAGCAAACAATGCTTATTTGAAATTTCAGTAACCTAGACACATTCCTAATATAATGTATTATTAGCAACTAAGTGAATGAGAAACAGAATACAGGAAGATTTTAACAATCCTAACATCTTCCCAAAGCAAAATTAAATAATCTCAAGAATGTGGCATGGTGTGTAGCCAAGCTGATTTATTCACAAACTCTAGCAGTTTAGAGTAATGTCTTTTAACAGCCAGTAGGGAAAGGCTACAAAATGAAAGTCAAGTATTGCTTTTTTTGTTTGCTTTCATTGTCCTACCTGTTTTCATCCACTTTTTATCAGTGCTAAGAGTAAAAATTATAAAAGCAATTAATAATATTTAAAAGAGAGCTCTCATACAAATTTCCACCTCCTGCATGATCCAAAGTGGCACTGTAAGGTGGTACTGCTGGCACAGAGCCCATAGGTGCAGTTTGACAGGTTTAGAAGTAATGCTGGAGTCAAAGCCACTGACAAAACCACTCTCATTGCCTTTAACTGCCAGGCTGGATAATGCTCTCATTTCACTTCCTAAACTGAACTAGAAAGAAACTGTTTTCTTTTGCTCAACCCTTAGATGAACAAAAGATGTTCATTAGTCTGCCAGCACTTATGAGACAATCATTAAAATCTCTTCCCAACACAGGAGTTCCCTCTGATTTTACAGGAACCCCAAGAAAATATTTTCGGTGGGGGTACACCATAATTTCATGGAAACGAGTAGAATTAAACTCATTTACTGTATCTAAAGAGATAATGCGAGTTTAAAATGAGGTTTTGTTTCCAAAGCACCAAGAAAAATCACACAAGGCAAGTTCCTGGTGAAAGGATTGCAAGGAATGTCCTGTGAGGAGCAGCAGGGTTTGTCTCATTTGGACATAAGGAGGCTGAGGGAGAATCTCATTGCTCCTGAAATTTCCTGAGGAGGGAAAAGGAGAGCAAGGTACTGTGGTCTTGTTGGGAGCCAGTGGACGGGCACATGGGAAAGGTTCAGTGCTGTACTACGGGAGGTTTACATTGGACATTAGGGAGCATTTCTTTACTGAGAGGGTGGTCAAACATTGCACCAGTCTTCCCAGAGAGGTGGTCAACACCCTGAGGATGTCAGGGTTTAAAAGACATTTGGACAATGCCTTTAACAAAGTGCTTTAACGTTGGTCAGCCCAAAATTGGTGAGGCTCTTGGAATGGATGTTCACTACAGGTTCCTTCCATCAGAAATTGACAATTTTGTTCTCTTCTACATGTTGCAAATGATAATTTTCTTGTGGCTTACTATATAAATGCATCAGGGTTTACATTTTTTATTCTTTGCAGAGCCACAGAATGTTGTTACAACACTATATTTGAGATAAAAATCTAGTGTTTCAGAAAACACGATGACAGGCATGTAACCATGGCTGCAAGAACATTCAGTTCAGCCATAATTTAAGCAAAACGAAGGGTATTAAGCATCAAAAGGGGCACTTCACATCTTCTGATTGGCATTTGTAGTAGTTTAAAATATGGCAAACCTGACACCATAGAACAGGATAAAATATTATAATAGGAAAACTGATTGATTAGTTAATATCTGCATAGTACTTTTAAACAGGAAACACTGCCAGTTTAATGCTAAGAAAGGAGTCAGATTGCCTGACATGTATAAACTGAGATGAAAAATTACCCTTCTAATGAAGTAATGTACCCGCTAGTCTGTAGTATTTAAAATTCTTTTGTGTTCCCTCCAGTTATTACTCTGGTCAAGCATTTTCTGTTGTTCCAGTGAATAAGTGGTCAATTATCCTGTTTTACAAAATACAGAGAAGCAGGTACTACAATTGCAATAGATCTAGAGCAAGCTTCATTCATTAGCTGAACAAACCATTTTTCCTTAGAAAGCCAGTCATGGTTCTCCTTGAAGAAAGTGTGTAGGAAATGACAGCTTGCAGCAGCAACTTTCTGCTTCAAGTAGATGGCGAGAGTGATGGGAAGATGTATGGGAATGCTGTACTCTGCACCAAGAGAAATTGATTTCTTTAATGTGGTGAATTCCATTTACCAGGGTAAATAGAAGCCAATACATAAACATCCTTTAGAATGCTTGATTTCCAGGAAAATGGAGGGGACAGGGGATAAAAGCAGAAATAATCTGGGAGGTTCTTTCAACAGATTAGCAGTTTTTCATGTGTTGGGGGTTAGGTGTCCTTTTTGTTCCTTCTCAGCTATGGAATTTTCTCCTATTAGTTGCAGGGAAACCTGACTGCTGATACATAGTGAGGCTGGTGCTGCTTCTTCTTCTTCTTCATCTTCGTCTTCTTCTTCAAAACGTTGTCGACATTCTACACTCAGATGTCAGTAGCATGGCTACAGAAGCAGCAGGAATGGAAGGCAGATTTTGACGGTAATATGTAATGTAAGTCATAAAAATTATAATTATGGAATTTTAAAAATATACAATATGAAGCTAATCCAATTGAAAGTCTTGTTTGTTTGTTTTTTAATAATAGTAAATTATGCACAGAACTGATGTCATTGTCTATTTTACAGCTGCCGAAATGTGCACTACACGGAGCTTTTATCACCTGATTTCTCACATAAGGTCTCACAAAATTTCTAAACTAATCCTTTAATGCTCCATGCTGGATTTCCTCTCCGATTGGCTATTTCTGGGAAATTTCAGACAAAATTGTTCTCCATTTATTACGTTCTGGTAAAGCTTCCTTTGAAAAGCTGTGTGGCCCTTTTTTCCTGGATAAAGGTTTGGCAATTTGACAAGCTGTGTGTTTACTACAGTGCCACAAAAATAAACACAAAGGAAGCCAAGGTAGAAGGCTTTGTTACAGCCCTTTCCTGCCAGGAAGGACACGCCGGCAGCCCCAGGCAGCCGTGGGGAGCCCCGGCGCTCGCTGTGTGCGTGCCGCAGGGCTGCGTGTGCCGGATGAGAGGCGGGATGGAGCCGCTCTCATCCCGCATCACAGCCAGGGGCCGGGCCGGGACATCGCACCTGGGGCACGCAGCTGCGCTGGGGAGCGAGGCTGCGGGGCTCACGCTGAAATCGCGCTGAGTTCGGGCTCTCGTGATGTGATTTTTATCCAGATGGCTGAGATTAAGCCAGCAGAGGTATGCCAGTCATGCATATCCGCACTCCTGCTTTCTGCTTGCCAGGAGGACTTGCTGCCAGTGACTAAACGCTGATGTAACCCACAGCCTGCTCACCAACCTTCTCAGAGCTGGCTTCATTTGAGGTTTACCTTTGTTTTGGAAATTGGAGCTATTTTCAGTTTAATAGCAAATACAGCTTGAAAGGAATTCTATATATGCCTGTTCTGATCTCTTCTTTAATGTGGCTTAAGTTATGACCCAGTTCTGTATAAACTCTAGCTTCAGTGTCTTCCAGATGGGCAGTAAATCTGGACACAAGGGAGAGGTTCTCAGCTGCTCCAAGTCAGCAATATCCAGATGAAGTAGCTTGTGTTAAAGGGTTATGTATTCCAGGGATTATAAAGCCACACTTTCTGTAAGTGATATACACAGTCTGGGTGGTTATTTGGCAGTGTGGCAGGTTAGGGAAAATCAAAGGAAAGAAGAATCTGGAATTCAGTAATGGAGAACTCAGGACATTGCAAGGAAAATATCATCTATTTCTTTATCTGGTCATTAATAATCACTTGTAAGAAAATGTTTTACATATTTATATTAACAGCTAAGATTTTGCTCCAGGTATACATTTTAAAAGAGGGAAAAAATAGGTACATATAAAAGTATAAATAAAAGAAAATGTCACATCAATTCTCTGTAACCACATCACTGAACTATTTTGTTTTTCTGATAAGACACTACTATTTAACATAAATGAAAGGTGTAAATTTAAGGTGTCTGGACTTCACTAAGGCATTCAGTATGGAAAAATATGATGTTTATAAGCTGAATTGGAGAGGATGGTACATAAGGTACACAGAAGATGCAGAAGGAATAAGCCCAAGGGACAGCTCATGGCAGAATTAACCTGAAAGGGGAATGAATGATTATGAGAAAGACTATTTGGAAAGTTCTCTGTGAATGACTCTGAAATTTTGTTTAATTGAATATTTTCCACAATGGTCTATATTAGTGTTGTGACATCTGTTAATGATACAAACATGAGAGATGTAATACCTGTGTAGGGACAGGAGTGGTATTTGAACACAGCTGGGAACCTGGTAAATGCTCTCCCACTTTTGAAATATCACAGGCAGTTCTCTTTGTTGCTTACTCAAACACAAACTGAATCTTTCTGAAAAAGTAGCTGTATGAATAAAGCAACGTTCTGTTTTCATGGTCCTGCTTTGTGAAAAGTCCAAACTATATCAATATCTAATGTCAAGCGAGAAAAAAACAGATGACAATAAACAAAATTAAACTAAATTCTCATTCAGAATGATGCAAAAAGTGTCAAAAATATTGAAATCATTAGCTCTTGCACCCAGACCTGTGGTTAGCTGAACTGGATGGAAGAGGATTGTTGAGAGGATTTTTGTAATGAGCCCAGACAGGTAAATCACCTTCATTGTGAAATACACATATTAGGTGAAGTGCCATGGATATCTTTGGAGCCTGGATATATAAAGAGTGATCAAACTTACTTGGGCCTTATTGCTTAAACTATCAAAGAAAAAAACAATATTTCCAAATGAGAAAAGCAGGGTCAAAATAATTAGGAGGTGTGAAACCTTACAATATTTACTGATAAAAGACTAAACATTCAGAGATGGCTTACAGGAGGAGTTAACAAGACCACTAGAATGAAACAGTGGAGGGAAATTTAAAGTTTTAAAAGACAAAACTCATGACCCATCCAAAAGCAGGGGAAAGTGCTGCCAGAACCAAGCAAGTGAGCTTAAGTGAGAGATCTGACTCTCATTCAAACACTTGCATGAGAAAGAAACAATTGTAATTGTCCAGGAAAACAGGGTCATATTCAGCCAGGAAAAAGGCATGCATAATAAGGGCACAGATGCATTAGATTTGCTTTCATATGGACATCGTCCTGCAATACAAAAGGAAACTTAACATTATGGAAGATATGCATGAAATGCCACAGGTAATTTGTTTGCATAAGTCTGCTACTAAGCAAATCAAAATAGGGAAAACTTTGTAGAACAGAAACATTTACACTGATAGTACAAAATTTTGTACTGCAAACTAAGACATAGAGCAGATGCGACTAAATAACTATCTTCATGACTCCAAAGGGTGTGCATTAGCAATTTAGAGGTTTCCTTTTATGTATTCATTTTATATTGTTTCACAGATTTCCTTTACTGTAACATTTTGGATTCTATTTTCAACTAAAAAGATAGGAATTACACAGAATTCAACTTTGCATGATCCTGCAAGAAGTTTAGTCAGATCCCTGCAAGACTTTGGCTCCATTCAACTCACATTTTGGTGTAGTTGTATTTACTTTAAACAGAAACACACCATCCTTATGTTTGGGCACCCAATCTGTAATGCAGAAAAACACCAGTAATTAGGAAAGCAGTAATATATTTTTAAATTCAAGTTGATTGAATGCAGGTAAATACTATAAAAATTGAGCAAACAATAAAGTCTGGACCTATGCTGAGGCTTTAGAACAAAACCATCCTTCAGAAATATTTGGATTTTAGCATTGCTTACTGTAAGGACATCCTTCTGAGAGGTGACTTTCCTGTGTGAAAAGTTTCCTTTTCCAGTTATCCCCCACGTTCCTACTAACAGGAGTTCATGTGCTGTAGGCAATGAAAAGGAGGAGGCTCTGAGAGGGGAAAGTACATATAAAAGGAAAGAAATATCAAGGAACAACTCCACTTATATTAAATTTGGGGGGAAATTGTTAGACAGATGCAAAGTTTAAACATTTTAACAAAAAGCAGGCTGCTCCATGCTCTCTTTGCAATAGTGTGAGAACTTCAGTGTTCTGATACCTCCTAAAGTATTTGATGAGAGACTAATAGCCTGACAGGCTAACACTTCACTTCCTTCCAATTAGGAGACTTTAACATCAAAGCCAAGGTCCTCTACTCAGCAAGGGCTTACTTGAATGAATTATAGAGGAGAAAAGTCCAGTAGTTTCTTGGTTTTTTCCCTTGCAGAGACACAGTCCAGCAAAGGCTTTAATAAGATGTTTGAGGTCAAAAGGTTCAGGTTCCTCACTGTGAGCACTAGGAAGCTGCCAGAGTGTTTCAATATGTATGGTGTTTGCAATGCAATCAGACAAAGCTGAAAACTCTATTACAGTGTCATGTGCCTGACTTCCTTCTGGAGTGCTCTCGTGTACAGCCAGCAGCCGAGTGTGACACTTGGAGTATACTGTGAATCTTCCGTGTTGCCACTTCAGCTGCTGAAGCAAATAGTGCCTTCAGCACCTCAGCTTTTGGCTGCCAGGAGGGGTGTGACAGTGGCTTTCTCCAGGGAATTGTGCCAGTTGGTTTGTTATTGATTGGTAACAAACCTCCAGGATTCAGAGGTTTTCAATGAGAAATGATGACTGTGCTTGATGAATGATGTTATTTGACTTGATGAGATCAAATCTCTGGAAGAATCTAAAAAGCCATCATAAACTGTTTAGCTCCCATTTACATCAAACCAAAAAGTATTAAAATCATTCTGAGATAAGCGTAGAAGGCGCCTTGTTTCTTCTTTTTGTCAAAAATATTTTTAGATTTTTTTTCCTGCACATAATACTATTTTTACTTTATTATTTTTAATGTTCCCTACAGTCATGACTACATCTCTTCATCTTTCAGCAACAGCTTTTATTCTGAAGTTTACAAAGTACATGTATCATTGATAGTAATACTTATTTCACACAGAACAGTTGACAACTCAATATAGCAATTGTTTTCTTCGGCAATAAAATGGAAAGCGGGGGGAGGGGTGGAAAAAGGGGAAAAGGAGGCAAAGGAAATGTCTTCAGTTTAATCACGCAAAGGATTGGATTCACCTCACCTTGCTTTAAGTCCTTCGTGTTAAAGAGAGATCAACAGTAGTTAACATCAAAGATTCATTCCATGCAAAACAGCTAAGGTATAACAAAGACCAGAGACCACTGCAGAGGTAAAAGAAGCAGGAGACAAAAGATCTTGTCAGACATGGAAATCTCATAATTAACATCTTGAGAATAATTTCTACTGTAAATGGTCCCTACCTAAATAATCAGCAAATGCTTGGATGAAAATTGTTTATGTAGCAGTTCACTAGTCTCCAAAAGAAATTCTTTCCAGGTGTTAGTTTCCAAACCACAGTACTTAAATCCATGCACTTTACAGGCTGCAAAAACAATCAAAGAAAGTGTTGTTAATTCCCTGCCCCGAAATTCACAGGCAAATCTCTCTTTTTTTTGAGCTGGTGTTGAGCTTTTCAGCAAGATTTCTGGTTTTATTTTTCTCTACATATTCCTAACCCTCATCTTCACAAAAAAAACCACAAACAAAACTCCAACAAACAAACAAACAAAAAAAAACCCAAACCAAACCAAACAAACCCAAAACTCTCTCAAAACACCCCCAAACAAACAAAAGCCGCCCAAACAAACAAAAAAGCAAGCAAATACAACTGCAGTGATATCAACTTATTTAAACCATCCATATTCCATATGGGAGAAAAAAATATCAGCTTCTATGTGAGGCACTTTCATACCAATACCACTGTAGACATGAAAGTTTTGGGATAGTATTACTGTTTTCATTTATTTTTGGATTTGTCTGGAAATGAGAGTTCCTAACTGGAATGTCATTACTGATAAAATAAGACCTATGTGTATTCTGTTTCTTGCATTTTCCCTCCAGTACTAGCATCCCCAGTTAATGCACTTTACTGAAAGAACCATAATTTAAAAAAAAAAAATTGCTCAGTAGATATAATAAACCAAATGCTTGAAAATGTTTCCTTAGAATTTCTTAATGCATCTGTTCATTTTGTTTCTTTAAGTTTTTGCTTTTCTTTTTCAACTTCCTTTCTCAACACACTTGCTTTTCTTTATCCTTCCTTAAATTTTCACATGAAGACAAAAGAAATTATTATTTTTTTTTTATTTTTTTTTTGATCAGCAGTTGAGGACAGTGGTTAAAGCCAGTTAAAACTCTTAGCTATCCCTGAAGGATGAAGATTTTTGTCTTGAAAAGACTCCTAACAGTGCTCATTCAGTGTTGTCACACCCATAATGACTATGAAATTTAGCTTCCAGAAAGTTGTATCATAGATTGTCTCAAGGAAGTGTCGGGCCAAGACCAAGCAAAACCTTAATGAGTTCAGTTGAATGCTGGAAATATCCAGTGCACACAGAAGAGAAAGAAGGGAATGGGAAGATGTACTCAACTTCTTATTTAAGTTCTTGAAAGTCTGTTTCTTTGTTCCTGAATAAAAATGATTGCGTGTAATTCATAGGAATTCACCACACATGTGGCTCCCCTACAGGGGCCCAGCTTCTAAACCACTTTTGATAGAGGAAAATATTGACAAAGTTCCAGCTGTTTGAAATTCAAAAAACATCCAGGCATAAGGTGGTCTAAATACAGATCTTTTATAATCTACAGTATCTTGAAAAAATGAGGTCATGCAAGTGCACAGCTCCTTAAAGGCTTCCCCTTTCCAGTAACTTTTCTTCATAGCTTCTTGGTGTGAACACAAATGAAGTCCCAATGACACTTTTATATTTTCCATCAGTCTTTAAGTGGTATATCTTGAGGCTTCTGACTTATTTTCACACCTAAAGACATTTTCAGTTTGCATCTAACTCTTAGAAAAAACCCTGTAAATAAATAAAGCTCAAAGATAAGAAATTAACTACAGCTCCCTTAGTACTTTAAGAAAAATGCATGCATTGCAGAGAGTTCTGATTTGCATCAACAGCATATACATTTTGCCATAAATGTAAATAGATGTTACAAAAATAAATTAATTAGTCATCCATTACTGGACTATTTTTAAAAATAAAGCAATTAATCACAACTTTCAAGGCAAAATAAAAAAAACTTTATTTTCAGTTTTCACTACTTGAAATCCAAAAGAAGTTTTCATAGGTAGATTTTTGAATTTAGAATTCTGAATAAAAGTTTTTGGTTTTGCAGTGCTGTATGAACACAGAGAGGACTCATGTTGATTTTGCCATAAATAGATACATTCTTCTGTGAAATAAAGGTTGTGTGACAATATTCAGATAATATTTATCTGACAACCATTTTTTCTCTACATGTAAATGTGTCTCCAAGGTTTTCATTTTATTTCAACAAAAATTAATCAAATTAACTGAAGGTATGGTATGAATAAATCCTTGTTAGGTATAACTTTAGGCTTATCATGAAAGATTCTCTATGGATAAATTTTGCATGTTTTCAGTATACCATGGAAGTCAATCTGAGCAAGCTTTTGTGTGGTTCCTTGATGTGGCTGAATAAAAGATCATCCTAAGTATTATTTACAGTCCATTTCCATTTCTATACTAATCATATTATTACAGAAACTCACTTGCCAGTCCCTGCTGGTGAAAGACAATCTTTATTATGTTAAAAAATGGACATCAGAAAATTGTTTTTGAAGTGTAATGAAATGATTTAATAACAATGTATCTTCATATTTCCTAAATGATTTTAAAACCTTAATGCACTACAGGAGTCTGCCTCAGTGGCATAATGAAATGGGACAGTTCAGATTGCAACCTGCTGTGTGAGGTTCCCCCTGTGTTACAGAACAGCAGGACAGCTCTGTCTCCTTTCCTTTTTATCTTTCTTTTCCTCTCCAAGTGCTGGGTCATATTCTTGGAGAGGGGCATGTCACTCAGTATCTCACACATCCAGCTGGAGTTTAATTTGCACAGAGTAAAGATGAGATACTTCTTAGAACCAAATCTACTGCTACAGTTTGGTCATGAAAGTTGTCAAAAGATTCAGAATATAGCTTTGCTAACTGCCGGGTCAGTGGAAATATTGGCCATTTTCTTGTTACAACCAGAAAATTGGCCTCTCCCTACACACCCCCCAGACACACAGAACAGATACACAGTTTGGATAAACATGTATGTGGAGAGAAAGCAGGAGAAAAAGAGATGTGAACAGACAAGCCCACATTTGCTCTGCTGGCATGATGATTCTACCTTGTCTAAGAATACAGGCATCTGCATGGGGAAAATGGATGTGAAAAAAAAGTGTAAGTGCACAGCATGAAAAAAACAAGAACTTGGGCAACTCTTACAACAATGAACCTTTGGACTTTGTACCTTTAAATGATCTGATATTCACTGCATTACAACTATTTTTCCCACTGGGTATAATCCTGGAGCCTCCTTTTAGTGTGTCCGTGGCCTGGACAGAGTAATAGCCTGAAAATAAGTAAACATACTGATTGCTGCTGCAACCTTCTGCAAAGAACGTTTGCAGAGCAATAACATTCATGAAGGGAGAAAGCAAGGGCAGTTGTGGCTGGAAAAGACTTTAGCAGGGAGTGTGAAGTGGTAATACTCACTGACTATACCTGTTAAACAAATTGTTTAACAATTGTTTTTGCACTGAGGCAAAAGTCCACCTGAATCTACTGGGCGAGTAACAGCATTAAATCTCAAGTATTATTTTGATCAATTGAGCCAAAGCACCAGTCCTGGATTAGAGCTAAGATCTACTAGATATTACACAAATTCAAAATACAAAGGAAATTTTAGTTCCAAACAGTAGAGAGTCTTTAAAAAGAGGTAAAAATTGTTTGCCCTAAATTTAGTGCATGAATTTCTGCATATTATAGGTTCCTTTTGGAATCAAATGGGCAAATCTGGGCATTCCTGAACCTATTTTAGAAGTCTGCCTAAGGAGAAGATGGATTGGACCCTAGACGGGCCAGTCATTTTTGGTAGATAGAGACCCTAGGGTGACTGTTTTGTAGATGGATGAATCCCTACCCATCTTTTCCTAGAACAGGGCTGCAGCTGGATTAATGTGTGTGCTGGCACACTCTCTAGCAGAGATACGTTACAGCATCAGCCTTAATAATGTCGGTAATTCTGCTCCACAAAGAGGGATTTCTCTCCTGGAACATGAGCCAAAAGTTATTTTAAGTCACATCTTATTTTGTATTTAATGGTAGCACTCTAATGTTCAATTTTGCTGTGTGTACATTGTACATGTAACTATTCCAGTCATTTAATTAACATGAACAATAAATACTTCAGTCTATAACTGGTTTAATGAAGAGGGAAGAACTTGACCCATCAGCAGCTCACCTGCAAGTTAGTGACATGTAAAATAACACACTTTTTGTTGCCAACCTGTCCTTCCTGCCCTAAATTGTACCTAATTCCATCATCATCTTCAACACCAGATTTCAGCTTTTTCAGGGCTGCACTTTACAAACACTGTTAAAATAGTGACACATATTATTTTACTGTGAGGTAGATGACAGAAGAAGGAATATACTCCAGATCACTGGAATTTTTATCAGCTAATTTCTTGTGAAATTCTCCTGATCTAAAGGTCATAAAGACAGTCTTCCCATATATATATATAATAAAGAATCTTTACTCAGTCCCCTAATGGTAATCCTGGATTACTACAAATATTCCAGAATATATTTGCTAGTTTTTTAGACATAGTTTCCTTTATGGGACCAAGAGTTACCTGTGCCTTAGCTGTAAGTGTGGAGATACTTTTTCTTCATAAACTTTTACAGCCATGTAGTCTAGTAGGCAATTGTGACTTCTTTATCTCAAAGTACTCATTTTTAAGGGTGACACACTTTCTAATACTCATCGCTGGTAGACCCAGATCAGAGGGCATGATAGAATCATTTGTGTTGGCAAAAATCTCTCAAATCAAGTCCAGCTGTTAACCTAACACTGCCAAGTCCACCACTAAACCATGTCCCATAGTCTGTAACCCGCACTGCTTCGTTTCAATCCTGGCATTACTTAATCTTTATTTACCTTTCAGTTGTTGTTACATGTGGGCTATGAAAGCAAGGAAGAAAGGTAAAAAAAACCCCAAATTACTGTTCTGAGAAAAATCTTTTAAAGTCCAAGTCATAAAAATCTTGAACCTCACCACAACCTTACCACTAACAGCAATGCCAAGATACTGATTTTGCAGTTAAGGTGTTCCTAAAATGTCATCTGAAGAACTGATTTCTTCTCTTGTGCATATTTACATATTTGCAAAGATGAAAAAGAAATATGCTTGCAAGAAACTACTTCTTCTATGCAACATGATCTTATTAATTTTTCTGTTTTTTTGTCTGAGGGCTAATTGAAAACAAAATGCCTAAATCTGCAAATTGTACATGCATTAATACAATTCTAATTAGCTGGGTCACTGATTGAGGTGACTTGCAAATAGAGACCTAGCAAGTTTTTTTTAAAAAAAAAAATTGACAAGAAATCAAAACACCTAAAAGGTGACTCAACTCCCTTTAAGATGTCACTGCAGAAGCGCTGCCTCTTTCCTGGCCAAGGTGACTGTGCCCCTCAGGCCCGGACTTACACAGAACAACCCGCGGCCAGTATTTTGAAGCAGAGGAAACAAAAGCGTTTCCCTGAGGCTGATGGCATTGCCCTGGTCCGCAGCGCTGCCCATGGCAGCAGGACGGGGCTGCGGAGCGGGCGCGGCCGGGGGAGGCAGCGGGAGCTGCCCGGGACCAGAGGGGCAGGAGAGCCGCTCCCTGCTCAGCTCCGGCGTGCTCAGGCAGCATCAGATAAGGAAGCAATTGGTCTGTTCACACCTGCTTACATTCAAACTATCTGCTAACTGCTGACTCAAACCTTCTATCTTCCTACTGAGACATCAAGATAAATTCAGAGGAAATGGAGCTGTACAGAAAAAAAGCTCTACTCTTTGCTAAATGAAGTGATTCCTCCAGGCTCTGACCAACAGCTTGAGGTCAGCATAAGCAGAAAAGACAAAGGAGAGTCCCTTAGGGATTTTTCAGAAGCTAAAATAGAAAATTTGCTCAGCTGTTTATCACCTTAGTTTGACCTCCCAAGCAATATATTTTTTTTAGAACAAGAAGGCAATGAAGGATTTGGCAATGAATGAAAGGGAATTCATCTTCACGACATTTTGTTAGTGACATTCTGAGGCTCTGTTTCTGATTTGCATTTCCTTTGGAGTTAGATCCTTAGACTCCTCAGGCCTCTTTTTTGTTTTGGTTTGGTTTTTTTGGGTTTTGTTTTGTTTGAATGAGGTGAGTTTTATGTTGTTTTGTTTTGTATTGCGCTACACCCATGAGCAGCAGTGTTTTTCTGTGCAAAGTATGACTGGGGCCAGTCACTACCTGTGATTTTTTTTTTACAATTCCTTCCAAAAAGGCACATCAAAAGCTTTTATCCCCCTCGTGTCTTTTTTTATTTTTATTTTTATTTCCTGTAGTAAATATTTTGTTATTGAAAGGACTGATCTTATAAGATGTCTCGAATCCTCCTCTCCCATAGATACTCACAGAAGCAGGTGCTTGGCATCTCTCAGGATCAAACCCTAAAATGCTAGTTGCCATGGTGACTGAATGTGAAAGAACAATAAAGAGCTGTTTACCACAGAAACTTATCAGCAGGGCTCGACAAAGCACCACAAAACTGTAATTAGGGTTGCGTTGAAACAGCTTTATTTCTGCAGCTAAAACTAGGCAACAGCCTTTGCCTTTGATTTCTTCCAGATATTATCCCTTGCACATCCCTTGCATCCCTTGTGTAAGATCCCACCCAAACTCTAAGTAGATTATAGCAGAGTAGGCAAAAATTAGCATTTTGAAAAATCCATGAAAAACAAGGCTGCAAAACTGCATGCAAATGATTGTATGAAAAACGAGAAGCAAAGTGCTTTGAAATATCCTACACACCCAGAGGTTGCTACACTACACAGTAATCTGTAGAAGATCATTATGGTTTAGCATACACATTTGGATGTAAGGATTCTTTTCATGTTTGATTGAAAGGGCAATACCCCAAAAAGAACACAGTCCTTTTTCAGGTTAAATTTTGGTTGATTTTTTGCTTCTTCGGATTCTAGTTTCCTATGCTTTCGGTAATTCTGCTGTCATAGCTGACAAGTTAAAACAGAGATTGTTAATAGTAGTAATCAATGTTATCTCGGTAGCTCTGTGTCCTGAATGAATTCGGAGGTGCACTGTGAAAAGCATTTCACAAATGCCTGTGAAGGGAAGGTCTTTACAGAGAAGAGCTTTTGCTTTAATTAAGCAAAGCAGATGGTGCTGGAAGGGAAACAAAGGCCTACAGAGGTGAAGCATCTTGCTCACAGCTGATCAGTGACAGGTCTTAAATAGTTTTTCCCAAATGGTTAGATTTCTGAAGGAATGCCAGTCATCAGCAGAAATGATGGTTGCACCTTCAGCATTTAGTTTAAACACCGTGTATGGGACATGTCTACAGGTCAGAGGTGATGATGTGGAGAGCCGTCAGCCCACGGGCAGCAGTTCAGGAGTCTATGTCCGATGTACATCAATACTCCTGCTTCTGCATGTAGGAGTTGCATATTGAGGAATCTGCCAATACTCAGATTCCTGTAATTCAGCAGAGATATTGTGAAGCCTCATGTAGTTGTCTCATTTATGTGCTGGGTTATACAATGAGGAAAATAATGGTAAAACCAAATTTTATTTCAGTAAAGTCCTGTGTTAAAGATGCCACAGATAATGATCTGAAGCATTCATCCTCCTTGCTCTCCCATGAGATGTTTTTGTGATGCTTCCACTGTTTCTGCAGGTTGTATAGCTTCAAACTTTCCCGCTAGTTGTTCACCATGTGAGTCTCAGAAATCTGGAATCTCTTTCTGTTAGTGCAGTGTTGGAATCAGTTAAATCCAAAACACTAGCACTTCTATTTTTAGTTTGCAGCAGCAATAGATACCAAATATGTTCACCTGAGAATAATTCTGCTGAGTATGTAAAAAGCATATCTTGTTCATCATCTAAACCATTCCTTTATGTATGTAGAAGAAATTGATCATCTGTGCTTCCAGGCAGCATGTTTTAGCAGTAGGTAAGGAATGATCTTCTAAGAAGGAAAAACTATTTCCTTTAAGCATTCAAATCTCTGAACTGCTTTTTCTTCCACTTCAATGTAAATCCATTGCCTTTGCTTTGGTGTGCTGCAGCTGGATGAAAGAGAGTAAGGTCAAATTCTTTGAAGTGATATAACCTGAATTACAAACCAGCTCTGGAAGAGATAGTGGGTGGAAAGAACACAAGCCAGGGCCGATCTCTGCACAAGCTACAGCTGCTGTCAGTATTTGTACTGCTGGTCTCTGATAATTAGCTGCTACATGAAGTAAAATGGCTGGTGTGCCCCAGGTAACTGTTGTTGTTGTGAGAAACTAGCAAAGATAATGATATCTGTTTCCTGCAATCGTTTCTAGTGTTCCCTCGTTTCCATCACTCACCTTTGGTAATCACCAGGAAATCTCCTGGGATTCATTCCTCACCCTTGGCCCGGGGTGCCTTGCCCCGAGGGCCAGGGCATGGGGGAGGCAGTGCCTGCTCATTTTCTGGCACATGTTGAGACTTCAGAGGGAGTGGGAGAGGGAGGAAAAAAATACCTCCTGGAGCAGACACAGTTGCCAAGACACCATGAGTAGGAAATGAGAGATAGGAATTAAAAGTCAGATCATAAAGCTGCAAATGATTGTAATGTATTCTCTCCTCAAAAAACCCACCAAAAAGTTTGTCATTGATTATCTTTATTTAATTAAATGGAGAATATGGGGCTCCAAGGATTAAATTCTAAGCTTTCCTGGCAGTGAATGCAGAGGCAAAGGGCTTCCTCTAAGATCCAAAATACTTGGAGCCTGCTGCAGTTTCACTGCTTCATACACAGATGCTGCCTGGTTCTGGTACAGAACATCACTCCAGGTGAAGTCCTGCCCTATTGGCCCATGTGAGATTCAAAAGGACACATACATCCTTGTGTTAGCCCAATCATAATGAATTACACCCATAATGTAATTTCTTATGTCATATAGCTATACACATCTGATATTAATTTTGTGGGAGCAAGGAAGTTGTTCACATTGGGCTTCAGAGGCTGTAGCCCAGTGACTGTTAGTTATCAGAGGCAAATCAGGACAGCATCAAAGCCAGAAGAGTTTGGTGAAATGAGAAAATGTTTTGCTTAAGAACAAGAGCAAGCACTCAGTTTGGTGGGAGACATCTCACAGTGTTGTAGCTGGTTTAAGTTAGGCTTCTGACAGAGAAGGGAAATGTTCAAGCCTGCTACAATCAGTGAGGGCCAGCGAACACCTCAGGTAGTTCATCAGTTTTCAAATGAGGATATTCCTTTTCCTCTGCAAATAATGAAGTAATATCTTAAGTCAGAGGCCTAATTTGAAGGGTGAGAAGGGTATCATCTTGTAGAAGAGACAAAGTTCTCATGAATGGAGTGTGTCAGATGCAGTAAAAAAAATATATGAGTCAGTGAGAGCTTACCAATTTAACACCATAGGTGATGCACAAAGCCTCAGTATACATTTTTCTCTGATATACACATATACACACTAAACCTTTCCACTACGTATGTTTTTTTCTCCTTAAAAACTTCATTTTCTTCCTAAGGTGAGGAGTTTCTTGAAAATCCATCAATTTGAGAACTCATTAGGTTCCATTTAACTGAAAGGGGCAGCTGGGCGAGGTTGTACCTTGGTGCCTCTGAACTCTACCTCTGACAATAGGATAGGATATACCTCTGGATATAGAAATGGATGGGTCAGTGGTGACAGAAGTAAAGCACTTCACCGACCTACTAGGAATTTTGGATTTTACTCATATGACCATTTCTTTACAATGAGTCTCCATATGTACACTCATGGTGAAGGAAAAAAAAGCATTGCTAAAACCAGAAGAATAACACAGAAAAAAGTTTAAAGTATATGTTGCACTATGTTGAGTGTCAGCCTGTAAAATGGAAGCTATTACGTTTTGGGAAAAACAATCCAAAATACAAATATTCCATGATATATAGTAGTCTGTGAAAGCAAGGGCAGTACTGATGGACTAAGGCTGGCAGTAGACAGGAAATTAAACATAAGTTTACAGAGCATCCTAAAAAGACATCTGGGGCTCCACTCAAAAACTTGTTATTGCCTCACCAGAAAAAGTCAAGATTTGGTAGGGCTTTTGCTCAAATACTGTTTTTAGTTATTGACACATAGTTAACAGATAAAAACAGGAACACATCACAGATATTATTGTGATAGAGGAAAAACCTTCAGGAAAAAAAAAACACAGAAAAAAAGGAAACACAATATGTAGTTTCCTTCTGCTGCACATTAACTGTGAAAGCCCCACTGAATAATCAACTGCAAGACCTCTGGTCAGCCTGGGTAGAGCATTAACCTTGATGAAGGGAAGTGGACACATAAACTATTAATATTGGTCAGAAATAAAATGTAGGGTGGAGTAAAACAGCAAAAGAGAATGGAGCACAAGGAGAAAGTGTCAAAGAACAGATTCAGAGATCTGAGTTATTTCCCAGATTTGCATAGACTTTCTATATGATGTTGGCCAGAACCAACAAATTTGTTTTTCTCAATTTCCTACCTCTCTAAATAGCTACATTGGTGTCTTTTATTTTGCCTTCTAAGACTGGAAATATGATCAGTCTCTATCCATACTGCTTCCTATAATGAGACACAACCTATATTACTGCTATCACTTTCCTTGAGGCAAGAATTAATGTGGAAAAGAATAAATAAATGTGTTCTTGTAGGTCCAAGGGGTGCTGTAGGACCTGTTGCTACCTTTATTTAAAACTGGATTTAGTGAAATACTGCAAAATTTGCTTTTAAGTGCCCTCTGGCAGTAGGAAATAGGAGACAAGACATGTGCTGCCGTTTCCATCCTAGAGAAATAGCTGTGTGAGTATAACACCCTTTTCAAGCACACATTTGCATGAAGGATAACAGTGTAGAGTTATAGAGTTATAGAGTATATATAGAGTATATAGGGTTATTGAGTGCTAGCAATCAACCTCTGAATATGTTTTTTAAAACCATTAGAAAGTATTATTTATCAATAGGACTGAAGTAACTGCCATTCTGTTTTTCAGTACTTTTGTTCATTTCACTATCAAAAGAAATCCATAAATATTATCTTAGATTGCCATATTTTTCTAGTTTTCACTTGCTATCAAATCAGATTTAAGTGGAAGGCTACTAGGTAGAAAAACTAATTGTAATTAATGCACTATCAAGGAAAAAATTAATTAAAACTCTTCAGACTCCTAGATAAACTCTGCGTTTCCCTGTCAGTGATAGGGACAATTTAGCTTGCTATCAAACATAAAGTTAGACTCAAACTCCTCATTTGTTGTCTTTCCTCTTCCTTCACTTTTGTTAAGATAAGAAGACAGAGCAAAGCTCAGAACTCTTTTTATTTCCATAGTATGCTGTTTTAACATGTCCTGTGACCTCCAGGGGGAAAAAAACCCCCATGTATGCATACATAGAAAAAACAAAAATACATCCCTCAGCTGCCCCCCAGATCCTTACTAAAGCACTAATTCCAGCTTTAATCTGGCCCACATTATTTTCCTGAGCATTCAAACTTTGACAATAAAGCCATTTATAGAGTAAGCAGATTTATTGTTTCACTAAGCACACTGGCTGTATGGTCTGTACACTTTGAGTGAGCCTAGAAACAACAGTGGAAGAAAATACTAAATTATTAGGTTATGCTTCAGAATTTTATGTCAACAAATAGATTCTACTTTTCTAGCTATACTACCTGTCTTTCCCTGTCAGCTGTCAATGGCTTGCTTCTTTTTAATGAATGCTGGGGCCTCCAAAGTTCCCCCAGACACACATACATCAAGAAAAATGCTGAGATTTGTCAATTCCCCTAACATCCATTTAGGATTATTGTCAACATTTATAAATCTATAAGCAAAACATTCCCTTGAGACTGATTCTTTTTGACAGTTAGTTGAGGTAGGTCACCCAGCAGGGAAAAGCTTGTTGGTGTATGGCAAGGATGTGCTGCCTTTAATGGCTTCTTTTTATCAGTGGTCTTTGAGTCATTTGACTGCTTCTAGAGTAGGATTTATCATTTCCATATGCATCAACCCCCTTGATTTTGTAATGGTGCTTGTGCATTCATATACATTTGGGTTTGAACTTGGCATGGGAATGAAGTATGGAACGGCTTAGAAAAACCTCTGTCCTTAAGAGCAACACATGCAATTTGGTTTGTTTTTTTTTTTTTTTTGCAAAGGCTCCTGCATGAATGCTTAGCTTGCTCAATTAGAAAAAGAAATATCAAGTAGCTCAGAAATTGTTTTAGGCTAAGTTTGCTCAGAAATTTGTCAGCTCTTTTTAAAAGGGCAGGGAAAATCCTACTCTTATGCTGCATTAAGGAAAGCAAGTACACATGGAGGAAACTGATACTGTCAGGCCAACAGTTAAGGGATGGTGATATTTGTATCTTACATCTAATATTAGAAATTAAGTATAAATGTACATCAGAATTGTTCAAAGAGAAGGCTATTTCAACTTCTTAAATTGCTCAGACATATACCAATTTTACTACAGTACAAGGAAAGTCTCATGACATTTTAATCAATGAAACAACTTGCTTATTAACAAATATTCTTAGAAAGTTCACTCAAGATCTGTACATAGATCTATAGGTAGAATCAATGCTAGGAAGTTAATTCAAATGCTTTCCAATATCCCTGAACATGCTGGTCAATGCAAAGTATTTGGGAAGAGGTTGAAAGAAAAGAGTGTAGATGAGCCCAGGACAGTGCAAAGCTTCAGAATAGAAATGGGTTTGTAGTGGCTGAGGTCCAAAGTTCATGCAGCTCAGTAGTCTACCTGCCACAGGAGGAAGAATATAAAGACCAGGCAGGACAGAATGATTTCCCATTTGCATATGCTCCAGGCCTCCACAGCCTGACAGACTTCCTGAGCTGGATGTAGGGGGGTTACAGCTCATTCCTCATGTGAGGAGCTGTGTAGCTGAGTTTTGAGCCCCTGTAAACTGTTAATTTCAGTTTCCTGTGTTTAATTTCACATTAAGCAGAACTGTGTGAATTGTCACTTTGTGACATCTACTTGCTACCCAGCTCCTGGGGATTCTCAATGAACCTGATATATGTTTTTTTAAGGAATCTTAAGACTGGCAAAAGGAGAATGGTGCATCAGTTCATAGACTGCAAAAAGCACGAAGAATTAAACAAATTGCAACAACAGAAGAATAAAAGGACTTCAAGATTTTATCTGCATTGGAATGCTTGTTATTAGGAAAAGCAAGTGACACACCTACAAAATTAAAATGGTTTTGAAAGTTTGCTGAGTTGGGAAAAGAAAACCAAAACATTCAGACACTCAGTTCAGTGAAGTTAATGGGAGGGTACATGTGCTTCTTCACCTGTTAGAATAGGCACACTTTTGAATCCTGGTTCAGAAGTGGTTGTCCCTTGTGTCTGTAATTTTCCTGCCCATCCAGGTTGGTCTTTAAGAATTTAGATGGTTGCTCAGGCTTTCAGAAAATGACTGAATGCCAGAAAAGGGAAGAGTTATGTGCAATCATCAAAATCTGAATAAGAGTAGGTTTCCTTACAGACAGAGCTGAGCTCACTATGTGATTTTTCACGTATAACACATGCAATTTAACTTCAGCATTTCTTACCAAAGGTAAGTGAACTTAATAACAACTGTGAGAAATGCCTGGTTACTAGAGATAAGGAAGCTACCAAACCCAGTGTTGTAAGAGGAATTTAATAAGGCCTCATATTTGATTGTGAGGCAGCAGGATTTGAGTAATAGTAGACCTTCTTTGCCTCATCCAACTAATTAAAATTTGTGCCAAAGGCAAATGACTAGCAATGACATGGAAGGCCAACACCTCAGAGAGGAGAGCTGGGCTGCAGTGGAGAAAATTGCGATATTTGGTTATGCCACTAGCAGAATTTGGTCTTTGTGATGCAGTTCAGTGCCATATCCATAGAGAAGTTCTCAGGGTACCCATATAAAATTCTCAGGCAGCATGTTTATGTCTCTGCAGCAGAGAGAAGGAGGATTTGGAGCAGAAAATGAGAGGAAGAGATTTCAGAACATGGAGGAAAAGAGAACCCTTAGAGTTCAGAGAAGGAAAGCAAAGAGAAAGGCGTGAAGAAAACTTACCCATGAAAGGTTAGACCTCACAAAGAAAAGGATCGTGTGTATGGCAATCAGGGGAGCAGAAAGTCCTCCTAGGTTGACTAAGCAGAGACAGTTTAAAGGCATTCAGTCATAGCAGTGATTATTAGTCCTTTGAAACCTATTAATCCTGTTAAGACTGTGGAGTAATTTTAGAATTTAAACAGGCAAGCAACTATATTTAAACTTTGTTGCCGTGTATTTTCTTTTGCCTTTTTTATTTCATTTACTTATTTCTTTATTTTCAGTTTAATGTTTTTTTCCTTTGCAAATTTTCTTTTCTGTCTTCTTTTTTCCTTACCTTTCCTGTTTATTCCTACTTTTTTCATCTGAAGATTAAAGGGGAAATGCTATGTAACCTTTACTACCAGCATTCCTCACATTAGGAGTATGGGGAGGCAAAAATAAAACTCCTGGAATCATTCAAGCAAAGCAGAGTATTATTGTATACACAGTAAAATAGTTCATAAAAGGAATTTAGAAAAAATACAGCAAACACCAGTATAAGCAGCAAAGTTTGGCCTTAGCCCACAAGTTCTGCCAGGCAGTTGAATACTCATCTGGCAAAATGGCAACATAGCCAAACAGCTGTGTGTTCCTCAGAGAAGCATGTAGAAACACATGGTCTTAGAAGAAAAAGAGTCCTTTCTCTTCTTTAGGCTTACAGACATTCTGTGTAACAGTCAAATTCATATTCTTTCCTTAAGAAGAACTCTGCACCTGGAGAACCATTGTTTCATGAACTCTGTTTTAGGTAGTTAATATTTAAGTAGTTAGTATTTTAGTTAATATTCACATGTTATATTGCATTTGTAATTACTCACCAGATTTAGTGAGGGACACTTTGTCAGCCTGGGCATGCCCCATTCTCCTACTCCCCTGGCTGTTGCCTCACATTTGCTGTCAGTGCAGAATGAGCCTTCCCTGGGCAACAGCCGCTGTATTTCATTCATGTTTTTTGCTTCCAGTTTGGAGGCCAAAGTCATAAGACCCATAGGAAATTGTTCTGGATGGTTCATGAATTTTAGTGCATGTCAGCAGCTTGCACACCACCTTATAAATCATAGCTAGTGCAGCAAAGACATTCACAGCAAAGAGCAGGGTGGGGAGCTGTGCAATGCAGGAGCACTACGATCTGCTGGCAGGAGGGACAGCTTGCCAAGTTGTATAAGATCTTCAGGACCAGAGGGGATGATTGAGCCGAGGTGTTCCTGGTCAGTTAGAGATAAGTGTAAGGGGAAACTGTGAGAGTCTCAGGAACACTTCCATCTCAATCTGCAAGATACACAGCCCCAGGACTGCAAAACCAGCAAAGCAGCATTTGTGGAATTCACAAAGGGCAAAGTGCTATTGTCCATAGCATGCATATTTATTTTGATGTGGTTGTCTGTGGGCAGCAGTGTATGAAATCAACCACACAACTGACATTCACATTATGGCAACTGTGCTGTGGTCTGGCAAGGGGCAAAGACCTGAGAGCAAATACAGTAAGCCTTGCTGTCCCTTGCTGTCCTCAATGTTCCTTCTTATTGCTAGGTGCAAATGACAACAAGAGCCAAACAGTTGTATTAACAGTCTTGCTGTAACTTCTGGAGAATCATTTCCACGGTGTTTTTTTTCTTTTTTCTTTTTTTCTTTTTTCTTTTTTTCTTTTCTTTTTTTTTTTTTTTATGAAGAAAGAGTACATCCTTCAAGTGGGCTAATTATGGTGAGAATCCTGTTTCTCAGGGGCTAGTGTTTTTGGGAAGAATCCAACCTGAAGCATGTATGACACTTGCCCCATGCTAATGAATGCCTATAAAGCACATGTACAAGGGAGAGTCTCTGTTAGGTAAGTTCATACCTGCTGTTCACCAGTGTCCATAGTGCTGAAAATACAGGCAGTGGATATGTATGAGTCAGGCTGTGCTACTTGCATTCTCAAACCTCAATAGCCACAAGAACCACTTGCTTGCTATTAATTCACTAATCAATTTCTAGTTTAAAAGACTGTTGTAGAGGGAAAAAAATAATGATTCTTTCTACACCATTTGCTCTTATGTGTTCTACGCTTGAGGAGGACAGAATTCAGATTTCATTTATTTACACACCTAAAAATCCCATTTTGCATCTCCATGAGGTCTGTAGTTTGCCGTAGTAATAGGCTATCTCAGCTCTTCTGCATGTGTTAATATTTTAAATACAAGAAAGGCACATTTCTGACAGAGCAGTTAGCTGTTGGAACAGACTCCTAATACATTTAGTATTTCCTGGCCTTATCAAATGAAGTTTATAAACTTGCCAAAAGTTGTGCTATAATTAGATACAAGTTACTGGTCTCCACAGTACTAAGTAGAAAATATTATCTGACTAGTTACATAGAATGGCCCAGGCTGGAAGGGAACATAAGAGTTCATCTCATTCCAAGCCCACTTCATGGGCAGGGGCACCTTCCAGTGGACCAAGTGGCTCAGAACCCCATCCAGCATGGGCTTGGACACTTCCAGGGGTGAGACATCCACAACTTCTCTGAGGATCCTGTTCCAGTGCCTCACCACCTTCCTAATGCCTAACCTAAACCTACCCTCTTTCAACTGCTTCCTACATTCTTAAATTATGAATGTATGAAATCAGGATTTGAACACAATAAAGAAAAGATTCCTTTACAGACTAAATTTCACACATGATTTCTATACAGAATGTGTGACTATTTGCTAGGTGTTTTCTGAAAGGATATTTTATTTTTGCAAGAAATGTCTTGTAGAATAGTACAAATTTCAGCAAACACAAAAAGGAGAAGCTTGCCAGTTTGATTAAAATTATTGAACTCAATGATAATCAGTAAATAACTGCACTGATTTAGTGCACTAAATATTTTTATAAAAATAAGTGATCCTTTAATATATGTCTAAAGGGGGATTTAACATTTTGTCACTGAAATTTATCAAAATATTTCATTTTTGTATACCAGTGTTGAAATGTTTATGGAAGGAGAAGAGCTCTTACACAAGATATTTGGATTGTACTTCAATCACTCACACAGGACACTGAGGATCTGATTTTAAATTTCCATTCCAAGTCAGATGGTTAAAAAACCTTTGAAAGCTAAATATTAGATTTTCTTACATTTCAAAACCAGGAAAAAATAATTATTTCTGTCCCTTGTCTCTCAGAAAATTTCATAACAAAATAAAAATAAATAATTTTACAAGTCTATGGAATTTTGTTTGGTTGACTTAGGCATCATGTAGTTACTATTTTTCTTTGCTGTTGAAGCATCTATTTAGAAAATAATCTCTTTTACTCTACTTGCTATGTTTTACTGCCAAAATAATGACCAAACTGAATGATCAAATTTAGCCCAACATCTCTTCTCTACCAGTGGCCAATGTTTCAGACAAAGGTACAAGAAAATCAATGGTCAGTTATGCCACAACCCTACCAAAGCGAGAGATTTTTTCTCTCTAATTCTTATTAGTAAGTAGCAAGCAGTAGCTTGCTCTTTTATGTCCCATATACACACATATATATATATATTACATATCTTGTCTGATGTATCTGTGAGGTTCCTAGCCACCACTCAGAACTTCACACTCTCTAAAAATCCTGTTATGTACCCAACGTTGACATGTGGCTATGAGTTCCACAGATAACTTATATAAGCTGAAACCAAAATCTTTTGCTTTTATCAAACAAAAAAAATGTAACCTTTTAATTTAAGTGCACTTCCTTTTTGCTTTTAAGATGTGATAAAAACAGTGAGAAAATGCACTGATGGCAGAGGCAGTAGTGGTCAGTCTGGATTTGATTTAGACCTTTGTTCCTGATTTAGGAGACTTTAGCCATTACTGGACCAGAAATACAGGTTCTCACTAACTTTTTGGGTGTTCTGTACACCACAATCACTCCACTTCTGTTAAGTGATATAAATTTAAGGTCCCAAGAGCAATGTTCTTTTGTACCAATGGCTAAAGCAAGAAGGTGATGCAGAAAACAACATTCTAAACCTTAGAGGTGAGGGAAGCTTAGGTTTCCTGTTCTCTAAGAGTTTCACTAGCTCATGTTGTGGAGAGAAAACTGGAGGAAAACCTAATTATGAATGTATTAGTATTTGTGACTCTTGAATTTTGAAGCTTGAATTTTGAACACATTTTTTGAATACTAAAGCCACATTTTTATTGTATTTCAAGCAACACATATAATTTCCATCATTAAATGGAAATATTATCATATATCTACTATGCAGAGTTAGTTATAATGTATATTTTCAAGGTTTGATTCTCATGGAGGGGGAGACCAGGGGTGAAGAATGCACTTTGAATACACAGTATGATCAATGGCATAGTAATTGATACCCGTTTACTTGTGTGTTCTTCCATGTATAATCTTTATAGGCACACAGGTGTCTTTATAGTCTCAGAAGTGCTGAGAAGCAATTTTGGAGCCTCAGGTTTGTAGGAGGTACTTTCTAGGCACAGACAGGAAGCAGATTTGCATTGTTATTGTCTCTCATATATAGTCTGGGTGCACTGTTGAACATTTTGAAAGGCCACACTTTTCCTCTCTTTACATGGTTTTGTTTTGTGGGGTTTTCTTGGGCATGAAAAAAGGGTAAATGTCTAAATAGTTAGACTGACTAGATACAGAGAGACAGATTTGTAGGCTTTGGATCCCATTTTAGGCACTTAAATATGGGGCTAGATTCTTAAAAATCTTGTGCCATTCAGGTCCTGCTAAGACCAGCCGCATGCCAAGCCCTTTCCAGAACATGGTCTGTGTGCCCCACCAGTTTCAGTTCTCCTCCTATACAGTCAATTAATGAGTTCATTTTCCCTGTTTTTTTTGAGGGCCTTTGGCATGTCACTGAGGGATAAATGTTTCCTAAGAGTAATTACAGTAACCACTGCCAATGACTTAGGAATAGCAATACTTCTTGCCCCAGCTTTGAATGTACTATTCACAACACTAAGAAGAGCTGTTGAGGTCTGAACCTTCTGCTGGTTCCCAGCCTCCAAATCTGAGTGAGTGTCCTCTGTTGCCTTCTGGGTTACTACTGGTCCTGTATGAAATTGATACCAAATTGGTTCACATAAGACTGGATTCTCTTTATAAAGGAGCCATATAAAGCAGATTTTTTCATCTTTCTCTGAGGAAAGCAGAGCTCTACTGAACTCTGCAATTGAGCTTCAAAAAGGAGGGGCCTAGCCACCATCCATCAGTGGATTCCTGTTAAAATAGGATTAGACAAAAAGCTACTACAAAAGATTCAGAATATAATGATACTCCTGAAGCTTTCACTTTTGGTGCCTTAAAAGCTGTCTCTGCATTATATGCTGCTGGCTCCATTGCACACTCTAGGGCATTAGGGTAAGTGAACATGCAAGGAAAAGGAAAATCAATCTCCAGCCGCAGATAATGGAACTACTGGTACAGATGGTCACTAAACACCAGTGGTTTATAGGCCTCACTCCAGGGCTTGAGTTGCTCAGATGACTCCCTGTGGGAAAGAAGGAGAAAACTTATGAAAAAAATATGGAATATCCTTTGCCTTGGGATTATATATATTTAAATGCACTGACTTTTTAGCATTTTATTGTTTCCTGCTCTGCATTCACAGCTTGATGCAAAACTGGGAGGATCTCTGTTTTGTTTATTTTAATTCCATGTTCAGTCAATGCTTCTTTTAGGTCTCAGAAACCACAGTTCACACTGGAAAACGTCAAACACAGAGCCAATGTCCATGATGATGGATTGCAATGCTGTGTGAGTTACACAGGAGAGCGCCATTGTGTGCAGTTTTTCATGTAATTAGCCAGGAAACAGGTCTTGTTGGGCACATACAGTCTTTGGAAACAGAATTTTTATCCTTGCAACTGACCCTGACCGGAGGTCACCAACATTTCATTAACCACAGCAACAATAAATGCTGATGTTTTTATGTATAGGATAAAGTTCAGAACTTAAAGAGCATCACACTGTATGGTTTTAAAAAGTGAAATACATTTTTAGGAAAAACAAGCAAATTAAAAAACATAGTTCCGCTTTCCCACTTAGCTAGTCTGATAATTTGAGTTCTTAAGAATAAAAATCAATATCCAAAGTCCTTCAGGCTTCCAGTGACTTTTTCTTTACTTAGGCATGTTTCTGTATTAATGAATCTAAGGTTTTCCACCTGGTTTTTAGAATGGATTTTCAAAACCACTTAGTTATTTCAGTAATTGCAGAGTTGTCTCTTCGGCAGTAATCTTTGAAAAACCCGCCTCCTGAGTTTTTTCACTGGGTGAAAGGGGGGAAGAAGGATAAGAAGATGAGTAAGATTTAATGAAAGAATAAGAAGATATATTCAGAGGGCATATTTATGCAGATTTTTTATATTTTAAACTTCTCATATTTTGAAAAGTTTTCATTATTTTTTTACAGTTTTTACAACCATCACTACACGTATTTTTACATGCAGTGGACATGGAGGTAGCTCATGGATAAAAGAGGAATAGCTGAATTAAAAGTAATACATTTTTCTGGTTAAAATCAATGAATTCTCTATATTTTGTCATATCATGTGATGCCTTTAATGAGGACCAGAATAACAGTTATAGAGCTATGCTAATTTTTATTTTCAATTTCATGTAGGATTTCCGTGGAAACAAAATTATTTGTCAAATTATTTTACTGCTTGCTATGCAATTTTTGTTTATTTTAATATTTAGACTTCTTTAATTTTTACAGACTTTTGGAATTAAATTATGGGGTTTTGAAGGCATATATTCTGTTGTTTTGGGTTTTTTTCTTTAATGGTTCTTAAAATTAAAATATTCAAGAAGGAGTTTATATAGGTTCTTTTCATTATTTTTATTTAAAACTTGTTGATGTAAAACTCCTGTCAGGGTCTGGATAATTCAGCTTGTCCATTCTGGAATCTTGTCTGGCTTTTTTGTCTTCTGACTTTTAGGGTTTTTTTACACACATCAATACAAACCTGTATTCAAATACAGCTATAGGGAAGAAATCTCACAAGATTTCAGTAAGTTTTCCTTCATAGGGGATGGAGAATTAGAGAGTCCTTCAGGGAGCAATTCAAAAGTGTGACTCTTTTCTCTTTCTCTCCTCCTCTGTCCTCAAAGTATTCCTGCAAAAGCAAGAGAGTCTAAAAAAATCAATAGTAGTAGTCAAAAGCCTAGAAAAATTTCTCACCAAAAGTAATTTTAAAAGCATAGATGTTTTAAAAAGACACAAATCAGGGAGAACATGGTGAAATTATATGTTCTGAAATTCAAAATTATCTGAGAACAAAAGTCCAAGGAAGATGAATAGGAACTTCTGTTTCCTTGAGTAAGAACAAGGATGTATAAAGGATGGGAAATTCATACCAGAATCATCAACATTTTTTTCCATACAGCTTTGTAATTAAATCATGAAATGTAGAAAATAGATGAGACCAAGATCTTGACCAGGTTAAAAAATGGATGTGCATTCATATGACTGCCAGGACCTGGCATTAATTAAGATAAATCAACAGTTCCAAAGGTTTTTAAAAGCATTCTTAAACCTGTTAGAAGACAGAACATAGTGCTGCTGGGGCTGTTTTATTCCTTGTGCACTGGCTACACAATTTTGCTAAGCCTTACAGGGCAGCAGTTTTAGTCCTGATGGAAAAGGTGCACTTCCATAACCAAATAGCAGTGGCACTATGCCTGTACTTAATTTCTAAATAAATACATAAAATTCCAGGTTCTTGTATTTGCTGAGATGTGAGCATTGGCCTCAACATAACACGATCCTCTTTGTACATTGGATTCCTCCAGTTTCTCCTGTTGCAGAGTTTCTCACATGCTTCTACTTCACTTTAGAAGTTTGAGGAAGGAAAGGAAACATCTGGAGCAAAGGCAGAGGATAAAGAGGTTAACAACTGATGGAAAATAGTGTTACCTCCAGTTCAGTAGCCACAAGAACTCCTCTAGTTCTGCATTCCTTTCCACAAGAAATACTCACACATGATCACAAAACTGTCAGTGTGTGGTGTCAAAATGCCAAACCTCCTTCACTTCCTTGTAACAATCTGGATGTTAAAATTTTTTGTGAATGTAGGACCCAGTTAAGTGATTCAAGGCTGAGGCACTGCTTAGTGAGTGGCAAAAGAATTCTGCTCTTCGTTTGAAGTGGGAGCTCAGCAGTCCCAGGGGTGCAAAGGCAATAAACTGGCAGAAACACTCTTTTTAGCTGCATCCCCCAAAACTGGCAATGAGCCCTCTGAGTGGTCCAGCTGATAGTATTAGTTAATAAAACAATACCTATTATAACATCCATTTATAATACTTATCATTGGAAAGACCTCTATAATAGGTCTCTACTGGTATTTGATTTTGGTAGTGAGAATAAATTCCTCTGGTATTAAGTGATTTTAGAGCTAGAAACATTTTCCTTTTTTTTGGGAACCTATGCAATCACTTTGGCTTAGAGGAAGTTTTACATAGTCCTATATTCTTTAGATTCTTTGGAAGAGGTAAAAATGATAACATAGCATGATTTAAAATAGCAATGCCCTTTAGACAAACTACAGTACATTATAGACTCACTTTACCTCAGTTTTGATTCCAAAATATCACTTCTTTTAGCATATTAACTTTGTCAGCCCTGTGTTTTGCTAAGGCTGTCAGGCTGCTCTGGATTTGAAATCAATAAAATAGTAATGAAACAACAGTGGACTAAGTCAGGGCCTTGCAACAGAGATTCAGACCCCATGCTGGGTTAATGTACTAAGAGATTTTGCAGCAGACAGATTTTCATTTAATGAATTTCCTCTTTCTTTCCCCCCTTTTTCCTTAATACCCCCCCATTTCTGCCCATGCTCTTGTGTGCTTGCTCTCTTTCATGTGACAGCAAGTCGAACTTTACCAGCTGTTAAAGAAGATGTAAGAAAGATTGTAGGGCCAGGAGGGGCAATGATGGGCACTCCTGGCAGGGGGGCTCCGAGGAAACTCTCACTTGTGTCCGACTGAAAGTCGCTGCCTGCCAGCTTGCTGAGGTGTGTGGTACAAATGGTATCAACCCCACAATGCCAGCAGGGATGTGGCTTAGAGGAAAGGTCCCACCAGTTTTTGAAATGTCCTGGGACAAGAAATAAGGCTTATTACTATAATGCAAGAGTAGCAATCATTGCTGCTATACCTAAGATTGAATACAATTTTATCTTCTCTTTCCTTGTCTGAAGTGACTTCAAACACTGTGAAAGTATGGCCTTTTGGGCTTCTCAGGCTGAAAACCTCCAAATAAGCATTGTGTCTTTAGGTGCATTTAATTTTGTAAGATATATAGGGGGTCAAAAAGAGTCAAAGAATTTATGACCTTATATGACAATGAAAATTTCTATTTTGAGAAGCGCCATTTCCTCCTGGAAAAGGAGAAGAAAAGAAAAATTTCTGTTTCCAGAAATACTCAGAAAGCTTCTGCTGTGTGATCTGCTACGACTGTATTCATGCCAGCTCTATTACATTTGCATGTTTTGTCCCTGTGTACGGAACATCTCTGAATGCTGGGTGTAATCTAAGGCTCGGGCACAGACCAATCCTGTCTCATGTGTGCAGGGACTCTGACACATCAGGGTGCATTTGGACATGCAGTCCACACACCAGCCACCATATCTGCACATGAACAGCAAATCCCACCTTATTTGTGTTTGCTTTAGAGTCACTGGTAGTCGTCAGTCCTCTGGTAGATATTTCTTTTTGCTTAAAAAATGGCAGCTGGAGAGGAAGGGTCCACTTCTGAATTTTGAAAGTTGGCAAGCATGACAGATTTGCTGAAGCTTTGGAAAAGATTGCTGGCTCTCAGTGCCAAAGCATGTAAGCAGCACATGGGTGAGTGTAAAGTGTTTGGCAGCGTCCTTGCATCTTCTTCTAAGCCTGTGTGCACTGCTCACCTGGCCAGGAGATCCCAGCCCTGCTGCTCTGGCTCCTGCCACTCAAGTCCATCTTTGAAAATATAACATATACTTCTCTCATAACAGGTCTGCCTTGGATATTCCTAGCACTTGTTAAAGCTGACTGCTGATCTTAAAAATAGCTTTGAAAACATAGCACTAGCAGGTCATAAAAAGTGTGTGCTCTTTTACATGGCCTATGAGTAACTTTTCACATGGACTTATTTCTACCACCACAGAAAAAAATTTTCATTAGGATTAGTTGTTGTTAAGCAACTTAATCCATTATTGATGTCTTTTGTAGCCTTAAATTCCATTGTGTCATCTATTTTTGCATATCTTTTTTTCACATACACTTTTGCAATACAACACAGCAATCTGCACTGGATTGTAAGTGAGGATGGTGAAATCTCACCACTGAATCTTTAATTCTCTCATATGGAATAGGACCAGAGAGAATTGAATTTGTAGAGTGGAGAGTCAAGGGATATAAATCATCTTCTAAAATTATCTCTTTCTTTCTAGTTGCAGTAAAGGAAGTAATTCTCTCAACTATTTTCTAAATATGACATGAACAGTAGACATAGACAGAGAGTCAGGAGAACAAAATTAGATTGGTAAACTTACTAAGTAAATACCTGTACTCTGTACTCACTGTTTTCTTGTTAAGTATTTACTCACCAGCCTCTGTCAAACTAACTCCCTATTGGAGACAGCTGTTTAACAGGAGAAAAATCTTTTTTCTCTAAGTTCAGTGATTACCTGGGAAGTGCAAGATCTGCATCTGGTGCCTTCTTTGCCCCTCCTACTGTACAAATGGCCAGGAAAACATCAAAGGGGAGCACTAAGTGAAAGTCCATCTGACTGTAACACACAAGAAGGACTGTGTAGGGTACTTTTCCTGATGCTACTTATATTAACTTTAATCTATATTAAAATGAAAAATGCATGAGGAGTCTGTTGAGCAAGACAAGTTTCTCTCTTCTTTTCTTAGGTCAAAGTAGAGGAACCGCAATAGTCTCTTGGGCTCACAGTGGACTATTCACCACTGTGGAAATGAAAAAAAAGTTCCTGGGAAGTTACTCTTTCTGATGGCATTTAACTACCTGCAATTTTATTTCACTTGTGTTTCCCTAGCTGTGTATGCAACACTGGAATGCAACAGGGATAAGTTTTAAAAGTTGGCAAGATAAATGACAGTTTAATAAAAGTTAAACCCTGCCTAAATATATCCAAACTTGTAAGGTTATAGACCTTGTCTCTGAATTCTACTTGTGGCACAGTCTGATGGTAACAAGTGAAAGTCCTTGTGTTGCCAGAAGTATTTACATGACAGCCACAGTACAGCAAGTCTGGATTTGACATCATTGTATCTTGTAAATGGAGGACAATTCCTCTCTGTAATGAATAGATGCCTTTTACATTAAGATATAAATTATTTAATTTATTCTGACAGTTTTAAATGGAACATAGCAATCAGTATATTTAAAACAAAAATTTTCTTTTATTTAATCTGAATAGAGAACAGCTAAAGACATTTCAGTCTTTACTGAAGCACAACTTCCACCATGCTTTAAATAATTTTGCTAAACTAAGAAATAGCAAAAGAAGGCAAAAAAACCCTCCAATAAAACAGATTTACACACATACTTAGAAAAAATGTAATCAGTATAGTGTCTACCATGTCTTTTAATATGGATAATACTCATATGTTTAAAGTTAAGCAAATTCTTAAGCCTTAGTGAGAGCAAGGTTGGACAAAAATCTGTCTATTTTTGTATGTCATGCAACTATGTCATATAGAAGTGCCTGGCATTACTGATCACACAAGTTTCCCATGTGCAAACCATACAATTATAAAAAGCCTTTGGTCCTTTTGTCCTTTTCAGAAATGTGTCCCACAACACACTGTCCTTTGTTTTTAGATAAGAATAGTGTTCATATATAGATTTTTTAAACTCCAACTTAGAATTAATTGAATTACCTTTCCATATTGACTTACACATTTGTTCTGTATATCCTCATTTACTTGCTTTTTATGTAAGCATAAAATAATTTTGTAGCTAAAATTGCTTTTTTGGTGCAGTTTGATTCAATCAGCTTTTAACTGTGCTGATATTTACCGGATGGTCATAAAAAGAAAGCAAAGTGAAAATGACAAAAAGCCCCTTGCTTTGCAGAAGTTCACATTCAGTGCATCCAATCTGCAGTCCCTGGAGACAATAAGAGAAAAGAGCAGGTCTGTAATGCAGCTGCCAGTTTAGTGATCAAACCCAACAGATTGCAGTCTGGCCAGATCTGGTGTCCAGATAAAAATGGCATTCATGCTAACCATCTGCCTACAGGTCAATGGGGACAAAAATTAAAAATAATTACCTCTAATGAATGAATAGACAATGGCAATCCTGTGTGAGGTATGGTATCATCTCTGTGCATCCACACACACAGATATACACACACACATATCAAAGAGTCATTAGGTTATTTTTTTTAGAATGCTCCCAGCTACACTTTTCATTTATATTTTACTTTAATTGCCTTACTTTCTGGCTTTATGTTTTTGTACTTTTAAAATACACAGCTGTTTTTTGGCAACTAAATCGCACTAATGTTGATACAAATAATTAACACCTTGATTATGTCCAATGCAAGACTCAAAACTCAGCTTCTTACCTCTAAAATCCTAAAATCCAACTGAGCAGAATTCTAGGCTCATAATCTTGAAAAAGGCAATTTGGACTATTTACTTTCAGGTACAAACTCTGTGGAAAATTAGGAGCCTTGAAAGATTTAAGCTGAGCACTGATTACTGCAGCTGGAGCTACTCGAGGGGGAAAAGGAAAGGTCCGGATTGGGGTGTGAAGCTGCCTGGGGCTGTCTGATCTGGCTTTCATATATACAGATCCAAATCCACCATTCAGAGTTGCAGCTGGCATCTATGTGTCACAAATTCATGGGTTTTTAAAAGGAAAGGCTTGTATGTGATGAAAAATAAATAAATCGTGGAGATTCATAAGTGTCTCTTCTTAATGGCTGCTGAAATGGGCCTGCTGTTGCTGCAGAGAGACCACAGTTGGTAGTGTAGCTTCAAGAGGCTGCACTTTTTTTCTTTATTTCTACAGCTATGGAACAAGATTTATTTCTGCATTAACAAATATATTCTCCAAACAAACTTATTCTACTCTCTTCTACACTATGCAGTCACTAACTCATCATTTTTCCTAACTTGGAACCAAACGTGCTCTGAAGATATACTCCAATTTAACCAAAATGCCTTCTTTTTAAATCTCCATATAAACAAATCTGAGTGTCTATGTAATTAATTTATTTGTAGAGGAAGCCAATAAGAAACTTTTAAGACTTTACTGCTTTAAACCCTAAGGCTTTGAGCAAGCTAAAGGGTACCTTTGCCTATAAGAAGTTTGCAAGAGCCATTATTGACTTAATCTAGATTTAAATCATCGCTTTTCTACATATATATGTGTTACATAATGGTAAAAGATGAGCTAATTGATTGTAAAAGCCAGGAATGAAAGAAAATATGTAAGGAATATCTATGCAGAAGTGTGTGCTTTAGCTTTGATAGAAGAAGCCTAAATTTCCCAACTGCCAAGAGACAGCAGGTTTTTTTGAAAGCAGAGTGAGCTTGGCTTCCTTATTCAACTTTGCACTGTGCAAAAGTTTGCTAGAACCTCTAAGATCAATCATGTTGTTGTAAATTAGATCTTCATAGAAGAAAGATGAGCTGGTTTCTCTCAGCACCCAACATCCTCACCAAGTCAAGCACTCTGCCTGTGCACACACTGCTCCCAAAGAACCTGTTCACAAGAAGCTTCCTCAGAAAGATGCAGAGCTGTTTCTGAGGCTCAGAAGAGCCCTCATTGCAGAAGGAACTTCTGCAGCTATTTTGTATCAATTGAAGTTCAAAGCCAAGGTATTCTGGGTTCATGTTCTTCTCTACAGCTCTCTAAAAGCAGCCCTGCTCCTGTCAAACAGAACCCAGCAGACATTTCCCAGCAAGGTGCAGTCAAATTGAGCTGATTTTTCAGCTGAGCTGTGATTTTTCTTGAAGGTTGTTCAGACCATTGGTTTTAGTAGAATATTTTTTTAGTAGAATATTTTGCCATGGAAACCATAGCAATTTAAAAAATAAAAATGAAACAAAAATATTACTATGACTCTTAAAGTACAGGTCAGTGTTAATTTCACAGTTGCCTGCAAATGCAAACTTTATTTATTTATTTTAAATTGTAATCTCTGCACAGTCCAGAGATTGTGTATATCTGCACAGATGTCCACTGAATTTTATATATGAAAGAAAATATATGTAAGAAAAAGAAACATGTTTCAGAGTGAATTAGTAATTATGCATGTGACTTGTTTTTAGGGTAGGATGAAAGAATTGCATGTGGCCAGTGCTATTGCACTGTGGAATGCAGACAGCAGGCACTTGGACATGATAGAAACTGAACTGTAATATAAGAATTTGCCCATAATGAAGTAGAGTACTTAATAACTTCTTTAAATAGTATTCAAAACATTATGTTGTGCCTGTCACCATATGAGATCAGGATCCCAGAAATCCACAAAAAATATAACTGAGCTGAAAAAATTGTTTGCAAAACAGCACAGTGAATATGTTCCTCTTTGCAATTTTTTTAACATTTCTTCAAACAAATCAGGCTGACAACCAACCTAGCAACCAAATGCACTCACACATTGCCAGTCCTCAGTTAATTCAGTAAAAATGAAACTGGAGACTGCTGGAAGTTCAGGATAGGAGTAAAA
>VWYI01021007.1:928-25696 GCA_013399455.1 Anthoscopus minutus | reverse complement strand
AAGATTTATTAATGCCTTCGTCAAAATTCTCAAATTTTCAAAATCTAGAGAAAAATCTTTTCATCAAAGGCTTTCTTCCTTCTGTTATTAAATTAATTATTTCTGTGTCTTCTTGTTTGTTGAGGACATCTAATCTTCCTTTCCATAGGAGAGGTAAAAATACCTTTATGCCACTTCTTTTTCTCTGTTCCTTTAAGAAATATATGAGTGTCATTTGAATGTGTGCTAGGCATTCTAGTTTCTTGGCACTGCACAACTTTTCAACATTGCTCAGCAGCACGTAGAGTTTGGACACTCTTTAGAAAACACAGGCTGTAAACTTGTCTCTCTGGAGGGACGGGTTTGAAATTATACCAAGTCCATACTACTGTTAGCTGAAGTAGAATTAAAATCAGATTGTACTACTAATATATGCAGTGTTTTAGTTCAAACAAGTGTATTAAGGAAGAGTATAGTTTGAAACATAACAGGTTATTTCTCCAGGAAATTTATCTTATAAACATATTCGAAAGAGGAGAAATATCAGAAATCCTTCACAAATAGTATATATGATTTTCAAGAGAATGATGGGGTTAATCATGGTAGGAGCAGCCTTCCTAATCACAGGATACCATAGAGGTCAATATTAGGTATTGGCTTTCCATGCTATCCATCTGAAACAATATACCATAGTGAATGTAATCAGTTAATGGTGGCAAATGAACCTATTAGAAACATTTGCATTGCAAAATGACAAGTTCTGAGAAATAGATATTAAGTGGATTCTGCAGCTGGTAATTGTTATCCTGGGAATAATTACGCTAATTAATAGTTGCTAACCCCAGACCCTTGTGTCTGTGACTTTGAATGAGTTAATGATCGCTGCTTTTGAGACCGTATTGCTGGTAGATTTTCACTAAGTGTCAGCAGAGTAAAAAGGCCCCAGGGGAGAGACTGACTCTGATAATCTTTAGGGTTCCCATTTTTACAAACCACAAGTACATCTCTGGATGATCAGATAGCATATCTACAGACCACAAAGTAGCTGGAGATTGTCTAATGAAGAGATCCATTTCATTATAAAGTTCCTGATTTGTAAAGTTAGTATTAAGTTCATGTAACCTCAGACCCATAGCAGTTGGCCTGTCAGAAGGCTTTATTTTTGAAGGCTGTATTTAAATGAACCACAAAACCCCAATTTTTTCCATTGTCTTTCCTCATGACCCTAGTTATGTGAACCCTGTTTCTCCTGAAATTAATATGAAGCGCTACCAAATCTTTAGCAGCAAAATTTAATTTCTGTAGGCTTTTAAAGACAGGGAAGCTTATTTTACAGTGTATCTAAATCCTTTTACTATTCTGTCCTCTTTCTCCGTCTCTCTCTTTCATCCCTCGTACCCCCTGACAAAAAATATAAGTCCATAAATTTGGGACATACAATCTAGCTGTCTTCTAAGGGTGAGTATTAGGGATAATTTTGTATTGTTAAAATCAATAGTTGACTGATGTCACAATGGCGAGAGAAGAATTCTAGCAAAATCAAGATTATGTTCATCAAGCACAAGTGAAAATGTAAGGAGAGCTGTATTTATCTTGGTCTCGCAGTCTGTGAATGAAAGGGTTATTAATATACTTTTGGAAATTAGTCCATTGTCTTTGATCACATGGAATGATAAAAGAGATTGAGTACTGCCCCATGTTGGAGACTATTTTGGTTAAAACAAATAAACAACTATGTAATACTACAATATCGTAAGTCCAGAGTAGTACTATTAGTAGTAATATTGATGATTCCTCAGAATATCTTCGGGGAGTTAGAAGATATCATAAAAATAGATTTTTTTCTTAACTGCATTTGTTGCTTCTGATGTTTACCCATGGCTCTCCACACAGACAAGAGAGCTCCTTAAGGTCAGTGTGAGTTGTCCTGTCCTGAGTCATAAAGCTGCTAGTTCACAAAGATCCTGGCCATCTTTTGTTCTGAAGAAAAGGAGAACTGCTTATAGAAAAATCTATGAAAGTTTAAAAAAATCGGAAATGTTACGCTTCAGTGTTTCTTTGAACAGAGAACCTGGAATATAAACCTAGTATCTGTACAGCATGTAGCAGCAGGATTAAATACGGCAGTTGTATGGATAGTTGATTAATTTCTACAGTCTGCAATAGAGAATTGTTTTGTTAACTTTTTTCAGCACTTCTTTCTCAGAGGTATGTGGTATTTTTTATTTGCTTGGTTTTTAACTAATTATGCCCATAAGGCAAGTGTGCATAGTGCCAAAGTAAGATAAGAATGGTGACGTTTCTAAGGAAGAAAGCAGTATGAATTTTCGGAGCCACATAAGTACTAAGTGGCTCCTTTAGAGACCACAGTACCATGTAGACTAAGAGCAAAGTGTTCCCAAGCTTTTTAAACCAGATATAAAAGTGGGTTTTTTTACTATCTCCCTTAATTAAGATCCTTTGTTTCTCCACATGACAATTTATGGAAAGTATGTTTTATAGTGATAAGTATATTGTCTCAGAAGGACCAATCTGTTAGAAAAGTATTGAAGGAGCAGAGCAAACTGGTACAAAATAAAGTTTGCCAACTATCTTCAACACTCCTTACAGTTCTTCCAAAAGATTTGATACCTGACATTATGTTAAAGAAATTGAAATATTTTAAGTAGTTCATGTTACATTTTGCCATGGGCAGTGATGAAGTTCAATTGTCTTTATCTTCATTCACACACCTGAGAAGGGTGGCAAGTAGAAAGATGATATTAAGTTTACTGCTGGTCTGCTTATGGTCTCAAACAAAAAGGAAATGAATGAGATCTCTATTTTCCTATATTTATACAGAATATATCAAAGATGCTAATGTCAATTATATAAGTGAAATGGAAGAATACCAGAATGTTATGGAACAAGAAAGCAATCACAAGGAAAGGAGGAAAGAACAGAAACTACATGAAAGATTATGTTCATGGAAGCTGCAATCCATCCAACAAGGCAAGGGGAAACAAATGGCGCTGGAAATACGCCAGTTGTCCAAAAAGGCAGATATCATACACAGCAAGGAATGAATAGAGAGATAGTGGTAAAGAAACTACTCTTTGGATAAATGTGAGGACCTGGCTTTCAGAACCAGGAAGTGGCTTTCAGACACTACAGTGCCTCAATTTTTGAATGTGGACAGTTGCAAAACCAGCTGGCGCAGGTAGTACTGGCACTCTGAAAATGGTCACAGAGCCCATGGGGTCTCCTCATGTATGTCAGTGATGGAAGACAACTAGTGGCAAAGTTAACTAGACAGTGCATAAACCCTTGTCATTTGACTTAAACTCTGCAAATTAGGTCTTTTGCTCCAGACATTGCAAAGATCATGAGACCTGTAAGAGAGAGCAAAGGATACAAACTGGAGGCTTGCAGCAAGTGGTCTCATTTTCCTCTGAGTTACAAAATTAATTTTTATTTTGAGAGTTAGTCCTTAGACTGCTGTTGCTGAAAATGGTAATTTGGTGCTCAGTTTACAGAGGTCTATAGCTAGACAAAGTCTAGTCTTGTGTACTAGAGAGAGCATGGACTTCATTGAATTCTGCCTATTTAAACCACCAATGGCTGTCATTGTCTGTTGTGTGTTTTTAAACTGATTCGCTGTGCTTCAAAAAACAGCAGTCTGTCTAAGCAGGAAAATTTTGATTCTGAGTTAGTATTATAAAGATAAAAAGTTAGAGAAAATCACAAAAGGAAAACTAAATCTGGATTTGAGCTGAACAGAGAAACATTAAATCCAATAGGGTGTGAGGCACAGTACTCAGTGAGGTGCAAAAATATTGACCATAAAGCCAAAGAACATAAATGATTAAAGGCTGGAAATAAGCAAAAATGTGAAGACCTGTCCTGGGCCTGTTGGATGGAATAGAATTTCCTTTGATACCAGTCTGGTCAAAATTTTGCCATTGTGATGATAAAACAGAAGGCCTAAACACAGGGAGTGAAAAATGACGCCAGTCTTGGAATGTGAGACATATTGTCACTGGAGGCATGGTGTATTCATAGAGTGTGTTTTGTTCTCCAGTTAAAATCCTTGGTTAAATGGCATCAGTCTGCCACTAGGAAAGCCTGTATACCTTTGAGATTGAACACAGCAAATTTATGTCCAGAAGAGGGGATGATTCCTATTTGTTGAAGAAATATTGCTCCTTTTTGGGTTTCTCTTTGTGATTTTTTGTCACTAACATCATGGGTGATAATTCAGCTCATGGAAACAAGTCATCCAGCCCAAAACATGTAAGCAAGGAATAGAATATTTATTAAATAAATATTTTAGTGTAACTATAAATGTATTTTGCTATTGTTTTTTGTGAAGTGTTGGAGAATGGTTGCTAATTGGAAGCAAGGTGAAGATATAAGAGAGAGGGACTTTTCTGGTTAAACAAAAAGAGCAATAGAAAGACATTATGGCCCAAACTATGTTCTGCTGGTTTTAAAATTATGCTGCACAGTAAAATTAAATCAGCCAAATCTCTCCAGAGGTGTTCTTTATCTGGTAAGGGCATAAAGAGCGGCATCTACAACTCAGTTTACAAAATTGTTTCAGCATATAAATACTGCTGCTACCATAATACATAGATACAAGCAATGTCATTATGCTAGATTTCTTGCAGTGCAACAATTAAACTTCAAGACATTTCAGAAGCCTCCTTAAGATAGAATTGCAGAACCTGACCACATTTTCCAAGGCTCGTCTCTCTTCAGTGAGGCTGTACATCTGGTAACCATAAAAACAGACAATTCAATATATTTTTAGCCATGTTTTCACCTAACACCAGAATGCCAAGAAGTTTCTCCTTGGTATTTGGTGTACCTTTTTGCAAGAAGACAGGAGTATTTTTAGTTTGTTAGGATTCAATGGTTATATGTAAGAAATTCTTATTATGAAATGTTTTTGTAAACAAACTAAATTCCACTGGGAAATATACAGACACCGTTGCTTTTTTTTTCCTGGATTTTTATTATTATTTTTAATTAGTGCTCTCCACAGAGTGTTGAAGGTTGTGATAAACATTTCCTGGAGCATATTTTCAGCCTGTAACTCTGAGAAAGAAATATGCATTTAAAGATGTTGTTTTATATTTTGACTCTGAAGGGGATTAAAAAAATACTCTCAGTAGATTACTCTATTTACAATTTCTTTTCTCAAAAGAAGTTATAGGATATCTAAAGAAGGAAATTTAACCTAACCTTAAAAATGAGCTAAGTTTACATCTTTGTTTTTATTACTTCCTAAAATACATGACTTCAAATAGTTAAAGCACCATGCTCAGCCAATATGGAAATACAGCTGAATTTGAAATTTACTATATGCTGTTTCTGCTTTTCATTTTTTGCCATTTCACACCTTGTCCGCATCTGGAGCAAGCTTGTAAGTTTCCAGCGCATACATTTCTTGTGATGATATATTGTCCTGGTGGAAAATTTCATTTACTGGCTGTGCCCTTTGCTGAACCTGTTGCTAGTCAAGGAACATGATAAGCGTATAAGTAGCATGCTACTTCATTTATCATACATCGTTTTAGACACTCAAATATCTCATATACAATTCTGCATTCTGCACCAAGGGAAACTGCTAAACTTGCAGGGGAAAAAAAATCTGCAAATAAATCATCAGTTTATAATATATAAATGTATCATCCTAATAAAAATTAATCACAGCTTATACTAAGACTGTAAGTGCCCTTTATTTTTTCTGATGGCCTCAGTAACCACATGCTATCAAACACTAATAGAAAATACCTGGCTTTTGTGATTTTGTGTACAGCAGAATTGAAAGATATAAAAATCCTGTCTATTTTTAATAATTGAATTACATTGCAAGTAAATCACAGGCTTGAAAGATCCAGCATTGCTAAGAAACTTATGCTCTTCTAACACGTCTCTCTGGTTTAAACTTTCATCAAATCTTGTATAAAACAAAATTTGATTTAAAAAACAACCAGAACAGCAACACCATTAAAATCCTCTAACATTTAAGGAATTTAGAAATCACAAAAAAGAAAACAATTGCAAGAAATTTAAGGTCAAATAAAACCACGTCTATCTGATGTACTAGCTGTTCCTAGAAGAGCATGTCAAGCCTCCCTAATATCAGTAATGTGTCAGCTATTAATTTCAAAGCTCCTTCAGACCATCATCACAATATTTTACTACAAACATCTTTTTATTTCAGCATAAAATAATCTATATCTTGTCAAGATATTGCATGTAAATTGTTGAATGCAAAGCTCTTTTTTATGTTAAGCCATGCTTACACTAATTACAACCTTTCACTAAGATATTGGACTACGAACAGGTATGTCTTACATTTATATGGAACCTTTTATCCTGCATCTTTTTACAACTGTACATAGAGGAGTCACTTCAACCACCTCTCATGTATATCCATTTCTAGGGAAGGGTAGAAGCATTTAATCGCTCCCAGTGACATTGTGTTCCAGCTTTGAACTACAACTGAAGAAGAATTTGTTAAACAGAGTTTAATTACATGATCTGTAATTTGACTAGGTTATCAGAGCTGATAGAGATCTATTGAGGGAGAACAGAGGAGGGAGGTGAAGAAGAATGAAAAAACAAAAAGAAATCCAGGTGTCATCCCATCTCTTGGGAATAGGGAAGAAATCTGCATAGAGGGTTAGGGTATTTTGTACTTTTTGAGAACATCATCTTTAGAAAAGATGCTAAGGTAAGGTAATAGAATGGACTGTCCAAAATAAGTTTCCTTCAGCTGAGAGGCTTTCCACCAGAGTCCCCATTTGAACTCATCATCATAGTGTGTGAAATACAAAACATTGATATATAAATGATCTGAACAGGAAATGTTTGATTGTGTTGCAGTCATATTTTAGCTAGATGAAGAGAATTAAAACTTTTGAAACTCAGTAATTTCCTCATGTAGTCAGCACATACTATAAATGGATGGAAAAGAAAGGAAGTAGAACTGGTGCTGCACAAATGATGTAGCTGGTCTAAAACTTCATGTCAAGATGATTTCTACTATCATTCAAATCTATATCTCTTCATAGGAACAAATAGATCACAATTTCAGTGTGACCCACGAACTCTACATTTGAAACTAATAGCTGTGATTGGTTTTTAAGTTTGCAAGGTTTATTTAAAAACATACAAGTATTTAATCCCATTTAAAGCTCAGTGATAAAGAGATTGAAACTCAGAGTTAGGGCTTGCAAATTGCTCTTTAGAATTGTGCATGTAGAACCATTTACAGTTGCCAGGATACTGCAAGGGCATACTTTCTGAAGTTTCTGGCATAGAACTGGATGATTTGCTGAGCTTCAATGGAATGCTGAACTCAAAACTTTTAAAGTAGTTTATGCTCTATAAGCAGGTTGCATATACTATGTTAGCTGCTTTTTATGATTATATTTTGTTCTTTCAGCTCATGAATGAAAAAAAGTGCTGGATAAAGGGGTCATTATATATGGGTTGTATGCCTCTAGAGTTTTATGATGTACTTTTCTAGTGTTTTAATTATGGAATTTGGAGATAGAATCCATTTTATACAAGAGCTCTGTGCAAGAACAGATAGTTTTACAATTAAAAAATATCACTTGGATTGCTCCATGACCAGGTACTTCAGGTCAATGCAAGAAGACAAATAATCACTGCATTTAGTTTTCAGGAAACAATGTGATGCAAAGTGATTAATAAAAAAAGTTTGGGTCATGCTGGAACCAACTAAAGTGAAGGACATATATGCCGCTTTAGAATTATTTGAAATGGAAACAGCCATGGCTTTTCCAATACCAAACAAATGAGCTCGGCACAGTGAGGGATCAACAGAGGATAGAAATAATTTCTTCTCACACTGAACATGCCTCACTTTCTTTGCCTTGTCAGTTTTTTTCATATGCTGTTAAAGGGGTAAAAGATGTTAATTCATTTTGCTTTTTTCAGAAAAAAATGATAAAGCACATTGTATTTAATATGTGTGTAGAAGACAGGAAGAAACTCATATGTTTTATGGGGGAAGGACTGTGAGATACTTTAGTTAGTGATGTTCTCATTTGTTCTTCTGAAAGTTATCCAAGCCTAGTTAATAGACCGGTTGATTTTATTGTGATGAGTTTGTAGATTGAAAGATAGTCTTTGAAGAAAATCTGTGCATAGCTACATTAAGGAAAAAGAAAAATGTAAAAGAAACCAGACAACCATGGCTTTATTGTGTAGAAATAGTGGCAAGGATTTGTATCTTGTTAGCCAATAATATCACTATTGCATAATATTATATGCATTTCATTTCGAAGGAAATTAAGATGCTGGGAAGCCAGGGAGCAAGAAAACCCAAGATCTGCCTCCAAACCTTTGCCTCTGAAGTGATTCCCTTCCTTTCCACCCAGTATTTTCTTCCCTTTCACACTCAGAGTCTAAAAACATTCACAGAAAGGAAACATCCAGGGAAGGAGTGGAGTTTGCAGGATCAAAAGTTGTTTCTTAAAAAAAATGAATATCCATTAAAGAAGACGTGTACCTCTCATTCTATGTCACATGTTCCTTTACACCTTAATTTTAGTTGCTGTACTCTTGATTTATGTTCCTGGAGACAAATGTTTTGTGTTGATGCCCTAAATTTGAAGTACTTCAAGTTCAGGGAAAGTTCTGTACAAGGAGGAAGACAGAAAGAACTCTGTCATACTCTTACTGCAGAGCTCCTTGGCAAAAGCAGAGCAATAAGTTGCAGTCCCAGCAGAACTATTCAGGGGGAGAGCCACTCTTGCTTACTGGTAGTTGTGCTCCCTTGTGCTTCTCTGTGAAGCTGAGGTTACAAAAAAAGAGAAACATGATGCACCAGTCCTAACTTTACATGGTTCAACATACTTTAGAACAATTTTCCTCAAGATTTGGGTTTAGGGTAAGGATTTCACTTTGACATCTGAAAGCAGCTATTAAACTTAAAAGGTAAGGTATTAAACTTGTTACAAAGCTGGCTTGAAAGGTAGCTATTAAACTCATCAAGCTATTAAAGAGTTTTCAATGTCTCTTTATTATTCTGTTTCCACAAAGCAGTGAGGCAGAGCTTGCCCTCAACTTGTTCTTGGACAAGTTCTTGGACTTCCTAGATAGGAGTGTCTCTGCAAAAAATGATGGTTATTTTTGTTTTCTTGTTAAGTTATAATTTGTTTTATGGGTGTCTAATGATAATAACTGAGATCCCATTATTCTTGGCATCCCATCCCATTTGTCCACAAAAAAATACAGAAATAGAAGGCTTCCCAAAGCTGCTTGTAATGCAGAAGACCAGAGATTAATCTGGTCAGATAGGGAATACAAAAACCAGTAAAGCAGTAGTGGTCAGTGTAGCCTTAATATATGCTGTCTGTCCTTGAAGAGTAAATGAGAAATAATGGGAGAAGAAGAAGGGCAGAGGTGGGCTATACAAATCCTTGAAAATGAAAAGAAGTAGCTTCTATTTGATGTGATGAAAAAAGGATAAGTGAATTAAATGATATGAAGAGACATCTCAAATAGCCTTGGAGAGCCAGCAACAACTCTAAAAGAATAAAAGGAGAGCCAGTTCTTTTCATGTGGGCAAAAAAAAGATGTTATCATGAGTCTGGACAAGAATTTTGGTTGGAATGTAGTTAGGGAGAATCTTAAAATAAGCTATGTGTAAAGAAACTGACTGACATGGAGATTCGTTTGCTGTCAGCATATAGACAGAATTGATGTCTTTGAGATTAATCAGATAAAATATTATGAGGGCTAGGTATGGAATCTGAAGAAACTGTTACAGAAAGCTGGAAGAGGAATTAGAAGGATCTTCTACATGGCATGTCAATGAAGCATTTAGAAATGTGAGAGATGAAGTGCTGTGGGATGGAGCGCTGAACCTGAACAAGTTCTGTCGAGTGCAGATGATGGGTTGTAAAGGTATATGGTGAAATTTGTAAATAACTTTAGGCTGTGATTGTGAGTAGATATTTAATTAACTATTCAGTTATTAATTAACTGAAGAAGACAGCTGGAGCAGTGGCTATAGTGCCATATGAAGACAAAGATTAAGTTAAGGCTGATGTATTTATGTTTATGTTTGTTTTTCTAAAAATAAAGCAAATGAGTATTTTAAAAAGAAAGAGCTATCAGAACATGAAAGGTAATGAACAAATTGCAATGAAGATATTGGCAATGAGGAGAGAAGATCTAGTTAATAGGACAAGTGGCACAACAAATAAGAAACTGATGGTTGGAAAGAGAGGAAGTTGTAACTGCAATATATTTTGTCAACTTTCTCTTGGAGTACATCAGAGCAAAGAAAGAGGAATATGAAGAAGAAGGTGGAAGCTACCTCATAAAGAAGTACTTGGGATAGTGTGATACATCAACAATACAGTAGATGGGAGAGAAGACTAAGATTCAGGATTGTTGAAAGGAAAAGCATGAGCTAAAAATGGTGCAGTGATTTGAAGTATCCTGTTCTGCTCACAAACAAATTTGGGTTAGGCAATTATGGGATAGGAGAGACCTCCACATAGGATGGTTTTCACAGTGGCAGTAGCACAGCAGCACCCAACTTCCAACAAATCACAAATCCTTCTGATCACCTCAGAAATGCCCTATATATTGCAGAAAGTGTTGAAGAGAGGAAGACAAAGAGGATAATCACTTTAATTTTCTCTCTGAAATGACTTTCTCTCTGAAATGTTGTACTTAGAAATTATGCCTCTGAAGAAATGCTCAGCATTAAATTAACAAATTTTTGTACTGCTAAATGCAAACCTGAAAAAAAACAATTACAGCTTTATTTTCTTTTTTGCCACCTTCCTCTTATTTGTAACTTATCTCTAGGAGAAAACACTTTCAAACTTGTTGAGATACTGATTTTCAAAAGCAAATTACTTTCGGGAGTGTCATAGTAGCTCATCTCTGCTGTCACTGTCTCTTTCCAACTACAAAGAAGTGAAAGTTGCATGGATAATGGCTTTCCACATGTGTTGACTTCTTTAAATTCCTGATTCAACTAATTATCAGCGCATTTTATTGTATAGCCATTCAAACTTGTTTCCACTTGTTCATGCTCAATCCGTTAGATCAAATCCCTGTAAATATTTGTATTATGTCTCAGAATTATGTATTTAACAGAAAAACTGCCATTAGCTTTGTGAATATTCAACAATGATTTCAGATGCATGGGTGCATCATTCAGAAGGTGATGCCCTTAAATTAGGGTGGGAAACTTGTTTTTATAGCAGCATGTTTTTCTCCTTTTTTCAGTTAATTTTGTAAATTATTAGACTATATTAGTTCACAGGTATTGAGGTGAGAGAGGCTTTGTATGCCTCTATTACTTGTTGAGTAATAAGTAAGTAATCTGTTCTAGAATACATTGTGTTTACCAATTGGAATTGTATTTCAGTGTATAATATTATTCTTCCCTTGATTTTTGTGTGTCTCTTAATTATGTCTCAGCATAATTAAGGCTGGAGGTTTACTAGGACTCCAGACAAGAAAATTACATGAGGCAACCACGTTAGAAGATATATTTTCCAGCTGAGTACTTTGTCAGTGGCTGTTGTCAAGTAACGTTTTTTTTTCAATGGAGTTCTTAAGTAGAAGAGCAAGACAAAGTAAACCCATGGTTAAGGTAATGCAGAATAATAAGGTGGTTGCAGGCACTCAGTAGAAACAGAATTATAGCATAGGTAAATAGGTGAGAAAGGTAAAAGAAGCCCTCTTGCACATCTCTGATTAGACCCCTCCCATCTCTTTTTAACTGTACAAAACATATTTGTATTTATAGTGACATAGCTTGTTCAGCTGTTTCTCATTGAATTTCCTTCAAACGTGATGTTATAAACAATAAATGTGCTACATTTTTTCTGGGCAGAACATCAACACCAAACCTGTGCTCCTTTGAGGTAATGGAACTATTGTTCCTACACAGATAACATGAAATAAGTCTTAATTATTTTGATTGTTTGTTTATTTGAAAGCTTTGCTGACTTCAACATATCTTTGACATAGTATCTTGGTTTAGGGCAAACTTTGGGAGGAAACTTCTGAAGTGGTCTCCTCTAGAAAGCAAATTTAAGCTTCCCGTCTCCCAAGCTGTTTGGGAGAAAAATCTTCTTTGAGAAAAGTGGAAAGTACATGTTTATTTAACAAGGAAAGTAGTCACAAACATGAAAAAATGAATAATATTAAACCATGAAACCTCTCATTGTTCTGAAGAGATGGCATATCCAGAAAGTCCTTGTGTGGATGAGGGAGACAGAGAGACCCTTCTAAGGGTGTGCCCTGGCTCAGCTCTCTCAGGCTCTCCAGGGCTAGGGTCCGGTGTCCCGGCTGCAGCGCAGCTTGGCAGGGCCTGAGGGATAGCCCTGGTGTTCCTGGACTGAACAACAGCTGAACAGTTCCAAAACAATTCTGGCCTCAGCTAACTAAAAAACACTAACTAAAAGCAAAGAACTCTCTCCTGCTGTCCGTCCTCAGACAACAAGAGAAGGATGCAGGAGAGCAAATGCAATTTCTGCAAACAAACTACGCGTTTCTTTTTTCCACTACTTCACTCTCAGAACCAGTTTTAAAGGTGCAGAACTTAATATGTAGCATAAACAGAATATACAGTTGGGGATACAAACATCATGAAGTCACCCTAGGACACATAGCTTCACTTAGAGTCCCCACAGTGGTGACTTATGGGTGTATCCATCCTCCCCTGACTTCCTCCAAGCTGTTTTGGATTGTCTTTCTGACATTTTGTTTTTCCAGAGATGTCTAAGCTTTCACCACTGTCTGTCACTTCTGACCACATCCCCTTCATTAATCTGTCATTTAACCTATCTTTGACTTCCCTATTTCTTCCCTTGTAACTACAAATTTTACCCAAAACTTGTCATAGTTGCTCTTCAGCGTTAGTAAAACTCTTTTGCCTCATCTTCCTTATTTTGGTAATTTTCTTTCTCCCTTTCTTAACACACCCTGTTAAAGCTCCATGTCCTTTCTGAGCTGAGTTGCTAGGATATATACTTATCAGTCTCATCTCGTGAGAAGCCTTGCACCAATCTTTTGCAAATGTGTCTATTCCATGCCATTAATGGTCTGCTTATTCCGTATAAGTTTGCTCATATCTTCTGCCTTCTCTTAGTCAATCTGTCGATATGGAATGAAAATATATCTGCAAAAAATATTGAGCATCTTCTTCTGAATTAGCAGTCACTTATGCATGGATGTAGTATTTTTGCCTTCACTCTCAGGTCACTCACTTATATCTATTCCAGGGACATATTAGCAATGATTATTGATGGTAGCGGATAAACATATTGGCTTCAGCTATCTTTAAATTTCTTGTGTATACATTTAGACATTTAAATATTTTCCAAATTTTTCAGGTTTTTCATTTAACAGGCTGAAATACACCATGTATGTAATTTCTCGTTTTCTTTCTATATGTGCTTTTCTGGCTATAGTTCTGCACCATCATAGCTTATAGGTTTTAGTTTTTTCTCTGCATTTTTATAGTAACTTGCCACATTAGGTAACATTTAGGTATTTGAGTAGATCTGGTAGCACTAGGGTTTATTTGTACCCCACTAGTACTTATTAGCATTGATCAAAGACCTCACATGCTAGAAGCTTCACAAATGCACATTAAAACAATTGTTCTTGTCTTGGGCAGCTCCCAGTTCTAGCTGTCTGCATGAGAGCAGCTCACAGTGGAAGAAAAGCAAGCTACTGTGTAATAAGCCAAGTTCTCAGTCCACTATCTACATGGCCAAAGTTTGCTTGTCAAACATTAAAAATATGGGGACAATGGAATAGGTTTGTGGATGACAAAAGATTTTTTCCATGTCTGTGGATGAGGAAATACTTAGTAAACTGTAAGATGCTTGGAAAAATGATGCTTGTGTATTTTGTGATGTATTGAACGCATTAGTACTTAAAAAGTAACCTTTACCTAGTTTCTGTTACTTTTCAGTATTCAACTGCTAAAACATTTACTGTAATATGTTTTTAACGTGGAATTTTTGTAAGATTGTTTGTTTTGGGGAGAGAAATTCTGGGAGAGAGAACTTCTGGGTTTCAGCAGAGATAATCATAGCTATCTTTAATGGGGATAGTGAATGGGTTTTGATACGGGACAAATAAATAAATGACCATGCTGTAGAAACAGCCAGCCATGGCTTCTCCTCAGTTACCTTGGACCCAGAAGTTTGATTCCCTTCAGGGGGACTTTTTGCTGGTTTGGTTTTGTTATATTCCTTAAGTCAATTTTTGTAAGTTGGTAAGGAATCTACAGGTGAAGAAACTGCAGCCAGAGGAGTAGTTTCTGTAGGAGAGGGTGAAAACAGAGCTGTTGGTTTTCATCTCAGCATCTATCTGATGGTGAGACACCTTTACCTTACGAGGATGTTCTGTACATTTGTTCTTTAATTTTTCATGCCTGATGAGGCATTAAAGCTAAGATGAATATGCTAATTTGTAAATAGGATGTTGTTGATTCCTTCCAGCAACTAGCTGTGAGCCTAATTCAGTCTTCTTTTTCAGTCTTTTCATTCCTCCACTCAGAGCTAAAATGGCTGTTTTCATGGCTAGTGTGCTGTTTTCTTTCTAGTCCAGATTACCTATCCACACTGTTAATCATTTAGGCTAAGTGAAAAGAGACATTTTATCATTTTATCTGTGATCTTTCATATTTTTGTTTCTTTTAAATCATCTACTGGAGAGGTGCCTCATTACTCAGGAAAAAAACCAAACAAAACAAACAAAACAAACAAATAAACAAAAAACAAAAAAAATCCACAAAACAAAACAGAAAAACAAACAAAAAACCCAAACAAAAACAAACAAACCAACCCCAAAAACCAGAGAAATCTAGTTTACCTGAAGATGTCCCCAAACTCTGAGGCCTTTTTCTGTGCTGTTGACTACAACTTCTACTGTAGGTAGAAGAAATTCATTGCCCCACGTATTTCTCTGTCCTGCTAGATATGTGCATAACCTCTCCTCATGGTGGTAGAAAAAATGGGCAAGCTAGGGATTTGTATGACAGCATCCATACTCTAAGGTGTATTGCCAGTGTCTATGTTCCCTGAAGGGCTTTTTTTCCCAATCAGCAGGAAGAAGTTGGTTTCAACATTTGTTCAGAGACACTGTAGGCTTGACAGTCTCCCATAGAGCTGCAATGTGACTCTACACTGACTAATTCCTACCAGGTGTCAATCAGCTATTCTACCCTTGGAGTCAGCCCTCCTTCTTCCTTCCATCTTCTCACAGCAAGCAGGAGAAAGTTCATCCTCTCACCAAAATGTGTTCACTGACTCTCCTTTCCACTGCCTTTGTAGGTTTACTGCAGTTGCATGATCAGGCCAATCTCTGCCCCTTCTGTGCTCCGAGAGAGCCCAAATCAGTACAGTCACAGGCAAATTTATATGCATTTTAGGTAGAGGATTAGTGTGACTAAAAAAAAGAATGAGGGATCCTTGATCTGATGGAAGTTGGCCACTTCAATGTATTTAATGGAGTCACTGAAAGCAGATTGTCTCATGTCCTGGAAGTGATGCCTGGATAGCACATACTGAATGGTGTTTCAGAGCTGGTTTATAGCTGTGCCAGTCCAGCTTCTGCAGATGGGTTCTTAAGATGTTTCTTTGGGCTTCTGAACTCAAAAGGGTCATCCACCCCCACTAAGTACCCACACAAAAATACAGAAACTTGATGGCAAATTTTATCTTAAATTCACAAGCTGTAGTAGCAGAAATTTTTGCTTTAGAACAGGGGTATTCAGGATACTCAGTTGCATGGCACTATTTATATTATTCACAACTTTGTGAAACTTTTTGGGGTGGAAATAGCCAGTACTTAGCTGCTACAGGAGCTGTAGAGATAGTAATTTTCAATTTCAGATTTGTAAGAACTCATCTAGAAAGTATAAACTGTATTTTTATACCATAAAAACACCAGTGCATTGCAAGGCAGCTGGCATGGTTTATTTTCATCAATTTTTCTTTTGTTTAATACTAGAAAGAGACATATTTTTTGCCCACCTCTGTGCATAGATGTCAAAAAGCTAAATATGGGACTGAAGTATATTTTGTAATAATATAATTACTGTTGCTATGGAATTCAGGGATTTTTAAAACTACCAACAATGTGTTTCTTAATCCTTTCTTGTAATCTGTATTAATAATTTATGAGTTATAATAAAAGAAGACATTGCTGACCAACTTATAATGCTGTCTAATAAAATATTTCTGTGTGTTTACAGTATCAAAATTGAAGTACATTCTGACCAGAGGTAATTTGGATGGAGAGAATAGATGCAATTTAAGTAGATTACAAGAGTTTGCTTTTTATTTCAAACATTAATTTTCTCAATTTTCTGATACTCACTTCTGTGTCTAATTCCTTGAGTCATTATGGCAGGACATTCACTCTAATACTAAACTACCTCTTGAAAATTCTTTTCTAAGAAACCTCTGAGCAGATAGATTTTGTTTCTTTTCTTTTGTTCTACTCCATCTTTGTAGACCTTATACATCCATGTTTAATAGGCAGTATTAGCATTTTGAGCTACAACAGTCTGCACAATCTGTGCAATATCCCTGGCTTGTGTTGTACTTCCATATAAAAACAGCTCCTGTGTATGTCTTTTTCAAGGCTTACAACACCCATTGCATTCTACTCTTTTTAAAATAACATCAGGGAAACTGTGAAGCTTCTTTTGAAGGATTACATTACAGCTTTGATTTTTATTTATAAAACATAAAGGACTAATATATATCAGTTAGGACATTTTGCTTCCAAAGTGCATTGTAACAAAATAATTGGAAGGCAGTTGTGGTGTGAAATATATGACAGCTTTACAGGACATAAAAAGCAGCTTTTTCTTTGTAATAGTGTAATTGCCTTAAACCCCACAATCATAATTGTTATCAAAAAATAATCCCAAGGAAAGGCTAATATAAGGTGAGCAGACTATTATAAGAGCTCTAATACACTCAATTCCTTGAACAGCAAATGCAGCCCCTCAATCTCCCAGTGCTTTTAGTGTCAGTCAGAGAGCACTCAGTCATTTCTGTGCATCAAGCCTGCAGTATTGATTTTTCCACTGACTGAAACAGCCATATAAGCATAAATTTTGCATGAGGCTTTCACTTTGTAGACTCTCCTTTGGTCAGATGACACATGATGTGAACATGAAGACTGTATAATAACAATGCATGGTCAACCTGCAGGCATTAAAGCGTGGTCTCTCACAGCTTTGAAGGACAAAAGCTGGAATGGTGCATCTCTGGTGTGATAGAAAACAAATATCATTTCCATCTTGGCAGCCTGCATTCAATTTTATACCCTCTCTCCCCACCCCCCCTCCCCGCCCCACTTCCATGGTCCCCTTTTATGGAGGAAATGCACACTCACACACAAACATGTATAGACATAAAGTATACTTATCAGTGATATCCAGTACAGATAACAATCAGCTCTATGGGAAAGCAGAGCTGTGATAATAACTGTGCATCAAACTTGAACCCTTTGCTGCACTTGCTTTCCACTTTTCTTTGGTGGCAGTGTGTTGTTTTGTTTTATAGTTGATGCCATTTCTTTTAAGTCAGCCCTTGAGACTAAATATTGTACAACAGCCTTTGATAACATCTTGTATCATGCTGAAAAACTCTTATCTAAAGATTTGGCCTTGTGATAGACAGGCAGGAGTGAAAACATTCCTTAACAGCAACGTTGCTTTCATCTCATTGCAGTCCTCATGAAGTTCCTCTGCTCATTAATATTCCCACACTCTTTCTCTTTCTCTCTCTCTCCGTTTATTGTTTAAATGTTTAGTGTAAAATGCATTCATCTTGTTATGGGATCATGTCAATGGGAGGAGACATAGAAATCCTGACCCGTGTGAATCTGAAATAATAGCACAAGGAGTAATTTGTCGGCAAGACCTGCAGCAGTGCATGAACTATTCCTTAAAGTGCATTAAACTGCAGGCAGTTGATATAATTTATTTATAATATAATGCAATGCAATCTCTTAAAATTAAGTTGGACTGACCCAGAGGAAAATATATCTGTAAGCAAAAACCTCACTGATAAGACAGTTTTAGTCAGTGAAAACAAGAGTTGTTTCGTCTTAAGTAACAACCACATGAGGAGAGCGGGCCTTCCTGTAATGAATAATTGTGAATGAATGCCATTTTCATTTTGTAAAAGGATCCCAACATAATAATTGCACAGCAGCATGATTATTACCAGCAATGACAGATGTTAGAAGCACTGCTTCTGTTTCTATTTATGCAGGATACAAATAAATGTTCAACATTTATATAGAAGGAGCTAGTATGTTGTACAGGCAGATTGGTGTTCAGTGCATTAAGAGAAGAGATTCACATTTTTTAATCTGAAAATTCTCGGCTGGGGATCAAACAGCTCTGACCTCCCTGGTCAAAGGAGAATTTTAGGTTTGTCTTCTTCCTCACCCAAATTTGCCTGTCTCCCCTCTTGAGGGTGTAATAATGTATTGATCTGAATACAGTGACTAAGTGCTACCTTTCCCTCACAGAGTTATGAAATTTTATTTCAAGTTGAGCATATCTTAGAATAGGAGGGAGAGATATGCTTTTGTCTTGGGTTATGTTTTGGTTTGGTTTTTTGATTTTTTTTTAGTTAGTTTATTTTTTAATAATTACAGTATCACAGCAATTTTTTTTTCTTTGAAATGAGGGTTTTTTCTAGAATAGCAATGAGCATTACACTTGCATACATGGCTTCACTACAGGCATTTCTAATAATAATTCATCTGTTGTAAAGCAGTGAACAACAGCATATAAATTTTTAAATTTGTAACATTAAACACTAGCTAAAATAAGTAAATATAAGAGCTACTTCTTAGGTTCATTTCACACAAATATTTGAATGATTTAATATTTATAGCTATACCTATTCCTATACCTGTACTTAGAGAATTATGTCTATTTGTATAGATGTCCTCATGTGCTCTTAATGATGCAGACACTTCCATAAGTACCTAATGTTAAGGACAGAGGCATTTCTATTGAGTCATGCTGAGAAAACGTATTTGTAGGGTCTGAGATAAAATTGTCAAGTCAACGGTTTTCTGAATTACCTAAATACAGTTAAGTAGTAATGGGAGGATGGAGAATTGCATGTCAATGATTGACATTAGAATAGTCAAAAAAACTCAAGTCTGTTATTGAACTGTTTCAGGAACAAAAGGTCATTGTTGAAGTATTGTAACTATTTGTTCCTTTTTTTCTCCTACCTGATATGAAATCACTGATGAATTTACAGCAACTTTTTATGTGCTGTGTGTTTCCAGGCATTATTAATTTTATATACTTTTCATTTTGATGTAGTGGAAGTAGACTGCAGCCCTCAAAGGAGATGATTTGAAATTAAATCTTGGCCATACTACTTGTAAAATGGAAAAAAAATCTGTTTAAAATTGTCCCACTGAGGAGCAACAACAGGTGGCATGGATTCTCTGAAAATATAAGTGATAGGACTTGTGAAAAAAAAAATCGAATTATTTTCAGTAATAAATTTTGTCACGAAAATACTCTGTATGAGATGGAAAGCTGCTTGGGAAATGAGGGAAAATGTATAGGGATGGGATGGCAATGAGGAGAAGACACAATTGTTACGTGTTTTAGAAACACAGCATGGAGCAGCAAAAATCACTTTTAAGAAAGTGGTTCAAGTCAAAGTGCACCTATATACACCATTATCCTGCTCTGCATTTCTCTGAAGAAAGATCTTTCCTATCTTGCTCCACAGAGGTGGTGGCAGATGTGGCAGAGCACTTTGGGATAATTTATGCATGTAATATTTGAACATATGAATGATCTGTACTTCTGCTCAACTGTTTGCAGTTTATAAACATGAAATTAGGATACCTGATTTATTAATTTATTTTGTTGGATGCTGAGAAAGTATCTTTTAGCATTTGGCTGCCTCTGTTTGCATAGCTAGTTTAAAGGTGATCCTTAGAACAGTGGTGAACACAGAAATCAACCAAATCTTTGAAACAAGAGTAGAGGGAACAGGTTTAAGAAAAGATAGGCTAGAGGAATGTAGTAAGACTGAATCAAAGCCTATTGAATCAAAGAGAAATGAAACCAGATTTGTAATTTGGAGGGTAGAACCTTATCTCATATAAATTTGTTCTTTGTAACTGAAAGCCTCATATGCAGATATTTAGTATAAAGGAAAATCTATAGATTAAGTTATATATGTTGACTTTCATAGTTTGATCCAAAACATAACAATATCTTCGAGAATACCTATATATAGATACAGGCATGAGTGTGCTCAAGAGTGTAAATCTTCAACAGCTCCATTGATTTCAGCAGCGCTCCTGTGCCTTGGAGCAATGTGAATGAGAGATTTTAGCCAATACCTGAGCAAATAAGCAGAGAGGTCATAGCACTCATCTCCTAGCCACAGAAAATGTTATAAAGTTCACAAATAGTCAGGAATTTATGTCAAAGGCATAATTTTACTGAAACAGGATTCAGGACATTCCAGGTATACAGGTATAGCTAGTACCTGAGAAGTCTAATAAATCACCAACCTCAAAACTCAAATGTACTGTTGAAACAGAATAAACCGTGTTATATTTCTTACTAGGTGCTGTATGATAAGGACCTCTTTAGAATTATATTTTTTATGAAGCTCCATGAAAGTAAAGAAGGGTGAAAAGTAATAGAGAGAATGCAATTAAATTAAAAGTTTAGAATTACAGAATTCCTCATCAAATCTCCTTCTGAGTCTAATGAATCATTCAATTCCTTTTCATTCATCTTTTCTAGTTCTCTCCTCCGGGCATTTAAAATTGCTTTGCATCGTCGTAGTCATAAAAAAGAAATTTATGCCCCTCAGAAAGGATATGCAGTTTTGCAGGAAGTAATATAGACATGTCCAATTTCAGATCAGCATAGTCTACCTTCAAAGAAATAAGTCTTTTCCAGGAAGCATGAGTGGCTTTAGCAATATCTGGGTGAGTAGTTATATGCTCAGACAGAACCTCTTTCCCTTGTGTCAAGTTTAAAATTCATCCTCTCACCTCACATGAGAGAGAATACCTGACTGAGGTGCAAGAGTGAATTCTCGAGGTGCTTTTTTCATTTGTTAGGAGTTCTCAGGACAGGGAAATCTCAGATCTAAAACTGGAGGTGAGCATCACATCTCACAGTCTCTAGTAAAACCTTGACTCAGGATATCTGGATACAGCTCCTCCAGAAAGGCTCACAACCCCAAAGCTGGCATCACTGCAGCCAGTTCCTGGGTTGGAAAGTGTAGCAACCTTGCACTGTCTTTTTAAAGAGAGGTGGGATTTCCAAGTGAGTTTACAGGATAAAACACCTCAGTTCTTCCCAATTAACTTACCTGAGATGTGTAATTTGGGAGCATGACTCCCCTACGTGCCAGTGCCATTTGGAGTTAGTACACACTTAGAGGGGTCTGCAGCAACAGCAGAAGCTGACTGTGGTGTGAGTCATTTGTAAGAAATGCCTGTCCTTTCCCACTGGCTACCAATGGTGTCTAAGATGTATTGAGGTGCAGAGATTTAGATGGGTGAATTTGGCCTCAAATGTCAACATATATTTTAGAAATGTTTTTACTGAATACAAAGATAGCCACTCCTATCATGCAAAAGATTTTCCTCCCAAAACTCTCAGAGGTCTTTGGATATAAGAAAACAAAGCTGCTGAACTGAAAGCTACTGGTTCCAAATGTGTCCAGTTTAGGTGACCAGTCTGTGATATGCCTCAATTTGCAAGTTCATCTAAAATATCTGTTGTCATAGATGTTTACTCTCCTTAAATTGAGAGTAAACTTTCAGTTTCAAATTCTGTGCTCTAATCTGGACCACTGGTACTTTTAATGGATTACTTTACCATTCTAAGTAAGCAACAGGGAGATTTATCCAAGGAAACTAAGTATGTAGTTACAGATATATTGTTCTGAGTGCTTGGAAGCCCATAAGAATAGTCATCCCAAAAGGAGTAATGTGATTTGGTTATTTTCACCACTGGAGCCTGACTTTTTAAGGGAATTAAATGTTGTTGTATAGGGTCCTGTACCACTATGAGTTTGTGTCTCCTCATCGAAGGTAGTGAGCTGCCTTCACAGACCTTAACTAAGCCTTGGTTTTCATCAGCGTCACTTTGGGCAACTGTGCAGAGGTGTCTGTAATTATTGCTGATACCAATTTTTATCTCCTGCTTCTACTGCTTACCCCAGCCACCTGCTGATTCACAGCAGTTTCCATGAGTTATCTTTGTTCAGCGTGACTTCTTGGAGAAGAAAAACTTCATTGTTTCACACACTGAAATAACAAGATATCGCTAAGCAGGGCAAATGGTACAGGACTGTGCATAGACCAGTATGTACAACAATCATTTTCTTGACTGCTTCCAATCTTTTAATTTATCATACTTAACTTGATCACCAGCCAGCCTGTAAACAATGCAGAAAATCATACACAATCCAAAAGCCTGTTGATACTGGGGCCTTTTGACTCTTCAGCAGATTTGTAACATAATTGAAATTGGATCATCTGATTAAAATACATCTGGCCACATACATGGAAAAATCCCAATCTCACATGCATATGAGTGCCTCAAGAAGTCTAGTGAATGCAGTTTTAATGAAAGATTTATTTGGTTTTCAGGAAGGGGAGAAAAGATTATTTTCATCAACATGAAATAATAGTTACTCTTTATTCAAATGTTTGATCCTTAACATTTATTTTCACTTGAGCACATTGCTAATGACCACTCATTTCTTCATAAAAAATTACTCCACTACATCTTACAGAATCTGTATTTAAAAAGGCATTGATAAATTGAAGGGAGTTCAAGGAAGGGAATCAAAAATTATTAAGTGCTACAAGTATTGACTTATGACTGAAGATTAAAATAATTGAATGTGTGTGTGGGCTTGCTAAACATTTCCTACAACTTTTTTCTCAAAATAGTAGGTTTGATTCTTTTTAGTTCAAGTTTAAAAATTGAAAATATTCTCTGGAAGAATGATCTAATTCTAGATACATTTTTCCACTTAAAGACTCAAAGTTTGTTTCTTGCATAGAAATCTTGAACAATTCTTACTTTCTAAATTCATTGCTAACATGAAGTATTTTCAGGATCAAAATCTACATAACTTTAGTAAGCATCACAGAACTTAATATATTAAAAGTGAGCTTTGAAGAAATTTACTGAATTCCCCAATTTTTGTTTGTGAAAATAAAGACTCATCAGAATCAGATTCAGGTCATCAGATTAAGACAGCAATATGTACTGAGGAGCAGGTCATGTTTGGATGTTTGGTTCTGAATGTGTTACTTTTTTTGTAAAAAATAAAAGGAGAAAGAAATCATATGATGATGCTGTAGCACTAACAGGAAAAAAAATAGACAGGGGCACACCATCTACAAACACAATCCTGTGTATTTTTTCCCTGTTTTACTCCTTCAGTTCTGTATCATGAAGCCACTATCANCTTCAGTTCTGTATCATGAAGCCACTATCACGTGAGGAGCAGAAAAAATCTCAGGAAAGAATTATAGGTTTCAGCCCTGAGTAAGACCCCTGTTTGACTGTTCTTAACATATCTGGAGCTACCTCTTAAGGTAGTAGCAAAGACACCCAAAATTACCTCAAATGGCTCACACAATCCTCCATCTCACCACATCCCACGGTATGTAAAAGTTAAATAAGTAGAAGAGAAGATTTGTTATGACCAAGATAAGTTTTGCAGTGAGATGGGACATCAGAATCAGTTTGTTAGGAATGACCATTAAAATGTTATCAGTTATTAGAAAGAAATAGAGAGAGCAAAAGCAAAAAGCATCATGTTGCTACTCTTCACATACATAGCTTGCTCAAGGCTGGATTTCCCCAGTTTTGGTTACTAATGCAGATGCAGGATGCAATAGAACTTGGAAGACCCAGAGAAGTGTGACCAAGATGTTCGTAAGTGAAAGTCAGGCTTTAGACAAGGGAAAATACAACAGATAAGTCCTTTTTTGCTTTTAAAAGAACAAAGAAAGAGTAGGACATTGACGTTTATAAGTCATGAATTGCACAGAGCAACAAAACAGTGGCATGGACTGCCCCTTGAAATTGTTAGACAATTAAGTTCAAAAACAAGCAATAGAACATAATTTTTCTCATAGTGCACAATTTAATTGTGGAACTTGTAGCCACAGGGGAGCTTGGAAGCAAAAAGTCTAAATTAGTTCAAAACAGGACTAGATAAATTAATTTAAGGATTGGCTTAGTATTATTTCTTAATCATTAAATTCAGTGGTTTACATGTGACCTCAGGCTGAGGAAGTCCCTTTACTACTGATTTCCGAATCCTTGGATGATGCACTTAGGGAAGGATTACTCAACAGTGCCCTTAAACACTGCAAAATTCTGGCAAGAGCTATGGTTGGAGATTGTATGGCATGGTAAATAGGTCTGATGCCTACAGTAAAACTTAGACTCTTGTGAAACAAGGACCCTAACTCTTTTATCCTGAGTCCCATCCACATATGGTTTATTCTTTACATGAATATCCAGAGGGACCCAGGTTCAGTGCCACATCTTAGAGAGGGAATTTTGTATCAGCAATACTGATATAAATATGTGTATATCTAATTTAGACTCCAAGCACTGCAGGCCGGGGTTTTGTTATTCTATGGCTCTGTAAAGCAACAGGTTCACATGTGATGATGTATAAGTAATAATTTTAAAAAAAAATGCTGACCCACAAC